>DWNE01004583.1:0-14981 GCA_018249875.1 Cecropterus toxeus
TTCGTTACTGCAATTTCACAAAATTATCGTGTAGATTAATTAAATTATTGATCGACTGAAGTCCCAAACGAGCATGCAGTCCACCTGATGATAAACATTCACTACCGTCTATATGAACATCTGTAAGAAACTTCATAAACATAAATATAAAACAAACGCTTTCTACACTCATAGCCCCACAGTAGGATTTCCTGTGTCATGGGTTCCATGGACACACAAAGACGAATAAACAAATACCCAGAACCAGAACGGAAATCTAAACTCGTCATTCATATTTCTGTCCGGCCGGGGATCGTACCCGGGACCCACTGCGTTACAGGCCGGTTTGGTGACCGTTCTGCCACGCGGGTCGTCGGGTTACATACAACGCAGGGGTTCTATCTGTAATCTCAGATGCATTGCTACTCTCGAGGATTAAAATGGTCTCCAAATATATAAGTGAGATGGCAACCACACCCTTCCACCAAAACGCAAGAACTGCTTCATGCTAGAAATAGGTCTGTAGTATTACGCAAAATTCTCGTTAATCGTAATGTCTACCCATTACGTGTCCCTTAACATCTCCAAATTACTTTCACTTTTAAAATAGCCACAAAATGAAGACAAGTCTATTATTGGTAGATACTTGAAAAGACCAAAAAAGCTATAAGAATCTCATCAGGCTATGTATGGCACGAGACAAGAGTTCAATGACCGGATGCAATTATACCTACATGGTATACTTAACGGCGCCTGTATTAATGTGCACGGAATTATAAGTGATGTTGCAATTATAATAGGATTGATTTTATAAGTGCACCGTGGTTTGTAATTGCTAAAAATATGCAGATTTTATTTCTTAATGGCTTCAGCTTTGCTAGTAACGTTGTTAATAAGTTTAAAATTAATTTAATGTTTCATATCATGATTTTATGTTAAAATAGTTAATATATTAAAATGTACAAATGAATTATAGAATGGTCTTTTACTAACTTTCATTTGATACCCATATCGTCGTGATAAATTAGAGCCCTCCCCCCCTCCCCCTCCTATTATTTGCAAGCGCTATTATAAAAAAAATATACAGCCTATGTCATTCGTTACAATCTGTCAAGCCGTCTGTCGGTCTGTAGCGCGTGTCAAAGAAATGGACATACATACAAATAAAAAAAACATACATACGCTCGAAGAACATTTACCCTCCGTCTGTCGCGGTCAGGTACAAAGACAAGATTGACTGATTAAGTGGATATGCTACTAATCCAACGACAACCAAACGTTACATCTTAATTTAGTTTCTTAATGGGACTGTGTCTTACACGAAAGTAGAACCCTTGTGGTTTGACTTCGGAAGCACCACTGCCACACCTATTTCTGCTTAATAACAGCAGTGTTAAGCTGCCGTGTTTTTGTCTGAATAGCGCAACTTAGATTAGCAGTTTGCTGCTTCAATATTATTAAACAAACATAGGTAAGTATATTAAATCGTTTTCATGGCATAGTGATATAATATTTCATATTGAAAATTTTGTCTATAGTTTTAATTAAGCAATTAATTCAAGCTTCATTAATACCGCAATTAATCTTACAAATATTTAAGCAACTGAGAACACAACGTGGAATCCTTTCCATTTAATTAACGAGGACCCTAAATACATATTTGGATTAAATACTCATATTATAATTGTATTAAATTGTAATTGTAATAAATCTAATTTTAAAATGTTATCAGTTAATCATCATGATCATTAATCATCTGTTTAAGAATTATAATTCTTCGATATACATAATCAAACTTTGTAATGATAAAAATGCCTTCCATGGTTTAGGAATCCGAGCGTTTAGCTGTCTGGACCCCTGTCAGTTTTCCAGTCTTGCCCGTATCGTAAAATAAAACAGGAATGTACTTAACGACACTATAAACTAAACCCAATTAAGTACTCAATAACTAATGTCAGTAAAATAATTACACGGTGTCGGTACCTACGTTCATATTTCAACTTAAAAAGGTACCCAATTCTCAAGTTTTGCTAGCTATTCGAACACAAGATCCTAAAGATAAATATTATTTACTAACATAACAATTTTGTGTACCTACATGTACTTCCCGTCATATGCCTACACGTGATAACCAAATAGTTGCACAATACAGTCAATTTTATTCACATTACAAGCAAAGCAATCAATACTTCGATAGACTTAATAATTTATACTCAACGGGGCATAATTATCACACCTTGAAATCATATTTCAAGGGTTTACGATCATTCCATACAAAAACAAAATCTTACCGGCCGGGTGCCGTGCGAAAAAACAACAAGAGAATACTCACTTGCAAAATCGATGCACAATTTGGCACTGTAATACACTGAATGTACAACTACGCAAGTGGTACTCTTTAATATGTATAAGTAATTAAGAAGCACACACAGTTTTTTTAATATTCGCACAAAACATTCACTGTTTACGATCTTTCGAAATGTGTACGTTGAATCGCAGCACGCATGCGTATAACACTTTGACGGCCAGCGCCAGACTGACTGAATCGAATTTCGAATCGAGCGGCAGCGTATAGTCTGTGGTCGCCACTCAAATGAATGTGAACGAAACGAAACGGAGCATTTTCGACAAAGCTTACCCGGTAATCGAGTCAAGTGAATGGTTTGTACGTTTGTGTGCATAAGGATACATGTGTGAATCGCAACGGCATAGAGAGGGGTAGAAAAATCAATGGTGCACTTTTTTGGCTTGCAGGTGTGAATAACATTTTGGGCCTAAGTTTGTTTTCGATTTATTTTAGATTTTGATGTATGACGAAATGAATATTTTTGTACTGAGCGATAACGATAAAGATTTTTTTAATACGAACATTACATTCAACAAAGTCAAATGATAGATATAAACATAGGTATATTTCATTCTTACGCGAATACTATTACAAAAATCTGCGTTATCGTTAAATAAATCTGGGACCTATCTAAATTATACCATTAGGAGTGAGATAACATTACTTAGCATAATTTAGAAATATATTGTTATGGTCAGTCCCATACAATAAAATAAAGATTAGGCAACATAAAAGAAATATGATATTAAATCATTAAATATTTACACATATTCTGGCTTTTACGTTGATATATAATGTTTATTTGGCGCCACTCTTTGTGTTTGTATATTAACAGAAACCGATTCGGCTATGAAAATAATATATTGTTATTTTGATATATATAAAAATATATTTTATTAGAAGATTATTACCAAATTTACTACGATGTCATTTTAAAAGAATTTTTGGTAACCGTTAATTTATTATGAAGCATACAATACACTTTACAGATTTTTTAAGCTACTAACCTAGAATTATTATATGTATGTAACACATTTATAATTACAACATACAATAAAGCGTGTATCGATAAATACTACCTACATGTACCTAACTGTTTTCACAAGTAGTCAATATTTAGAACAGACAAATTTTGTTTGTTCCTAGAAAAATAAAACAAAAAGTGAAAAATTATACACACAAATCGAATAAACCAGTTAAATACGAAGTGATACACTTCATCCTAAAGTGTGAAGTACACAATACTTATACGGGATATCGCAGTAAATTAAAGCAATCTCGTGCTATCCGTGCAATCCCCGTGGATCCAGTTAGGGACATTTTGCTACCAACCTATACATCAGAGACCCCACCCTAATTTATCATTGCTGCCACTGTAATACGGCGGAACACACATCAGCTAAGTATATTCTAAATATAAGTAGATATGAAGACTCCACTTTAATTATTTATTGTTGATATTTTGTCGTATACAGCGTACAAGTTTAAAATGTACATTGCTGTTACTTGTTCTTCTATTTGCTCTGACTACCTTGCCTAATATAAAGCTCTTTGGAGCTCTTACCGCTAAATGCGATGGATTTCAAATTGTTAATGTTAGCCTCAAACAAAGCAGCACAAGTAAATAGCAGAAAGGACTTCACTTCTTACTCATATTATAATTTATATTATAAGAACTAGGTACTAACTACTGTTAACTCATGTTAACACATTACTCGTAGCTAGTCTTAATTTCGTATAAAATGTATGGTTATGACACTTAAAATTAAATGTATTACTATGAACAGAAAGAACCCGATTGCGTTAAAGTAATAAACTGAAGTAAACATTTATAATAATCAATACGTATCATAACTTTTCTTAGAAGGTTATTTACGTTTAGATAAAATAGTAAATCTCTTAAGACCCCGTAACTTAGACGATTGTAAACTTTGTTTGTGAAGTTCCTGCAAACTTATCACTTCTACGCCTAATTTTGTGTTTTAATTGAAGTGCAATACTACAAGATTCTGATCTGAGACTGTCATTAGGGAGATACATAAATGAAGAGTCTGACTAAGTCCTAGGGATAACGAGGCATCAGTGTTTTATCAATGAGGAGTCCTATTGTTCGGACCAATATGTGTTTCCTGGTATAATACGAGTCAAAAAGCGACAATTAGATCGAGTGCATTTTAATTACTGCTGCTATTCTTACGGAAAGCTATACTTCGGGACTTTTCGTCATGATTAAAACAAATTCCAGTTTATCCATGAACCGAAACCACACCAAAAAGCCCTAAAAAGCCGAAGCGTTGGAAGTTTAAACTCCACTTGCCGGTGCACGTGCTACTGAGTTTTTTATAGCATCACTACAACCGTATGCTCGGAAACGACCGGCGCGCCCCGCCAGGATATCCTGTTTGAAAAATAAAAGAGCTACCCCACACCTTTTGCAATCACAAAAACGTTCATGAAAGGCATAGGTAAACACAATTTGGACTTTAATTTTGTAGGGGTAAGTGGTAAATTTAAACAGTCTTGCTGACTTGAAAGTGAACAAGGATCGTTTGGTGCTTATTCGTAGAATTGGATCTTTAGCCCTGGTTTTAATTTACTAACTGCGACGAGACACGTAATATTCATAGATGTAAATATTTTACTACTTGAAGCATAACAATAAGCGCTATCATCTCGCTATAGATACAAACATCCGTGATCCAACGAATAAAGTGACTGTATTTTGTGGTAATACGATACCGTAAAGCTTACTTAGGTGTTATTGAATTTCATCACATTCTTAAGTAATCATTCCTAGAACGAAATACTAAGCTGATATGTAAATATTGTTACTCTAAATGTTGTTTTTATGTTACTTACAAGTGCCCAATTAGTGCTATTAATGATGTTAAGCAATTTTAAACTAATATCAAAATAAAATATCTCATTAATCCTCTCATTGATTGGCAAGTTAAAATACAATAAATACATTTATATTCAGCTACTACTTGTACTAAGTAGGTACATAAGTAAATTAACACTAAATAAAAATTTTAGTTATTTGTAAAAAAACGATTTTCATTAATGTATTATTGCACCATGATTTGTAACGATAAACGTTTTTCACTAAAACCTTATTTGGCTTCTTAAATTCCTCTATATGTAAACTCTTTATGTAACTTTATGTAAACGAGAAAGTATTGATAAAATATAATATCTAACCACAAAAATATTTTTGCTGTACATGTTTGATTAAGTCGACTCTCTAACCTAACCTAACATAATAATAACCGACGCAAGAGCAATCCAGCAAAGCATTTTAGAAATCTCCTGGGCTTAGGGCTATATGTCTTATTCAAGTGAAATACGGCCATTTCGCAGAAAATCTCACCACTGCAATGGGAACAAAACAACCTTCTTTATCTCAAACATCCTCATCTCTCGAGAGTAAACAAAGTATTTCTACACCCGTTCAATGGGGATGAAAAAAGGGATCCTTGAGCCGTCCACTTGAAACGCAATTATCAACGCCGTAATAGGACTTAGGGATCAGTTTTTTGTTATTGCTACTGCTCTCTTTGGTTTTCCGATACATATCTTTGAGAACGTCTTACGTAACAAGACGTTTGATGTTACTGGTTTTGTTGGGAACCTAACGAGGAACTCATTTTAGAGTCGGTTATTAATATTTATTTCGTCAGTCCATGGTAGCATTTTAATATCTTAAGCTATTAGCTACAATAATGATAAATAAGTGATGGAAGTGTTTTCACATTTTAAACTTTAAAATTGGTAAATTCTTTGTTGTATCATCAATTTATAATTGCGTTAATTCGGTTCCATGTTCCCGAATGATTATTAAAGTCATATACCCGTATTGTAGGTAAAATTGGAAAAACAGCATAAAGAGATACTTGATTGATATACAAATGAAATATTTACTTTTTAATAGAATTAAATTAATTTTAACTAACAATACAAAATAAACAATGCGATTACAGTAAGTCGGTACTTATTAGTATTGTACCAATCGAAAAATGTTTGCTACTCCTGAATTTAACCGATAAAATAAATTATATTCAAAAACATTTTAACGACAATTTTAAATAGTAACGGAAACTTGTGATTTCGAATATAGGTATTATGTTATTTGAAACTTACTTTAGTGTAAATAATTTACGTGCTGTTATTTAATTCTTAAGGAATACAATTATTACATTATTTAAGGATTCCTTTAGTAGGTACACTTGTTTTATTGGTGTAAAAGGAACTTACCTATTTCTAAAATGATAATATCTTTCGTAATTGTTGTTCAAGCCTATACAATGTGCGTCGTGGTTGTGTCGAATAGTAATAGGTACTAAAAGTGAGAAATACCTCTAAAACTTATTTCTAGTTAAAAAAAATTGAATTGCGTTCTGTAACATTTCGTTGGTAGTAAGTAGCAAGGTCATTTATTTTATGAATACCGTCAAATAAGCCTTTGTATTACAGTCCAGGTCTAGATAGAGGAAACATGAATTAGTCTAGAATTTTTTTAACTGCATTACAACTTTGATGTAGGTTACTAAAGTGTTTTTTTTTTTGTAATTTTAGGTTACATTAAAAAGCTACTGATTTTTTAATGCTATCTAAATGACTATCCTAATGCATTCGCTTAAATATGCTCCAATGCATATAACATGTGATTGGGTCAAAATGACCCGACATAAGTTACGTCCGAACATACACGCAGTCGTTTCGCAAAGACATTAAAGGGTTAACGATGCTAAAAAATTGAGTCCACAAGTTCTTAATAGGACCATATATACCAGGTATAGTCCCATAGATACTCGTAGTCGTTTCGCAAATACATTAAAGGGTTAAAGATGCTAAAGAAATTGAGTCCACAAGTTCTTAATAGGACCATATATACCAGGTATAGTCCCAGAGATATTCGAAGTCGTTTCGCAAATACATTAAAGGGTAAACGATGCTAAAGAAATTGAGACCACAAGTTCTTAATATACCATAATGCATGTTAGAATATGAACATGACACATATTACTCTTGAGATTGAAAAGGGTAATATTATCACGTACTACGACTAGGGTTGCCATTTTTGACTACTAAAACGGAACTATGTATCCGGGAGAGGAACTTAAATTTATATCCTTCATAGATTATCTAGACGACGTTCAATGTTAAGTTACTCAAAATAAACATATGTAAAAAATATTCAGAAACATCGCAGGCACTGTTACTTGTTATTTAGAATTACTCCAATATGTCTAAACGAATGGTTACCCTAATTTCAAGACAAGCTAAGGCAATTACGGCTCTCAACTCAGTTAAAGTAACAATAGCGGTCCAAATTAGCTAACTTTGGGTACATTTCGTTCCGTGGGTGTCACAGGATCTCGCATTATGGAGATGCATGGTCACATTATACGAATATAACTGCCATCACACTTTTAAGTATAAAATGTCACGAAACAGGACCATTGAAGTTAATAATTTGTATTTAAAGGTCTTGAAGTTCCCACAGCATCGCCGTCACACTTTTTTATAACGAGGGGGAAACCTTCAAAAGGTATGCGACGCTGTGAGAGCAACGCCGGGATATTAAGTTGGTATATAAATATGATGGCTGTCCTCAGCGCTGTGTGAAGGATTACAGGATCTCCAACGGAACATAACCGAAGTCCTCCGAACGCGATATCGGGATACCTTTGGGTTCTTTCTCGGTGAGCATGTACACTCATCATACCTTCAGGTGTTTACGACTGCATGCGACCACACACGCCACCGTCCTTCCCGGGGTCGCTTGGCTGGACGGTTCGAGCTCTCACTCTTACCGCCCACAACAATAAATAAATAAATATATTGGTAACACATAAATATTACTTACGAAATTTGAGTTATTGCAAGCATTTTGTGATAAAATTGGCAGTACTAATTATTATTATAACAGTAATAAATAACAACTGTTGTCAGTAAAAAAATACTTATAATAATTATAGTATGTCATACAAAATAATTATTGGAAGATCATTAATAAATAACGTCACCAGGTGTACCTAAGTAGATTCACTACATCTTTCTTTAAATAACTATCTACATAAATTTCTTTTGCAATTGAAAAACAAAATGTGCAACCTTCAAGTGAAACGTTTCATAGATATATTATATACATAAGTGAAAAAACAATATATATGATGTTTTGACTATGCGAAAGACGATATTTATTTGTATGCGTAAGAAGGAAGTGGCGACTGACGGCCAAGATGACGGCTAATTGATTGAGGAATAGGGGAGAAAAAGACGGGAATGTCGTGTTAACCACAAAATATGTCGACGCAGGAATATAGTAACAAGGATTGAAATAATAAAAAGGAACAGTTACGTTATGTCGAGATGATTTAAATTAAACGGTAATCTATTCTAATTCTAATAATATATAAAAATGAGATGGTGTGTGTTTGTGCGTTACTCAATCACGCAAGACCCACGGGTCCGAGTTACTATGACATTTTGCATGGATGTAGTTTATTTAACTGGTCAGTCTATATGCTACTTTTCATTACGATATTTTTCGCTATTTAAAGATGTCGACTATTTTAGTGACGTCAGTACACTTTTTGGTTTCAGATTGTCGTATTTAAATTTTAAATAACAAAATGGCATATACGAGGTTAACATTTAATTTACTATCCAGAAAGTCCCTCTCATTTTTATGTACCTGGCGTGGTGGGCGAGTTAAACCTATTTTTTGTCACGTAGCACGGATACTTCAGCTAACATCGATTTTATACTTTTAACTAAAATCTTTTGGCCTGTTGTAGCCTCTATTGCTGTTGCTGCCAAAACAATACCACTCCCATTCACTAGTAGATCTACTAATTAGCATTTCGTATAAAGTGAATTTCGTATAATTTTTCATATGTGATGAAATCAAAACCTCCGGTAGGTAAACCAGTATATGGGATACAACATTTGTTAGTCAAAATTTCAGTTAACACTGAAGATATAACATATGTAAGTACTATTTATATCCTCAGTTAAATAAATGTTATAATCTGCTCTGTTGCCACAAAATATTTCTAGTACAACACATCATTCAAATATGAAGAATTTCCATAAGGCCCTTTATGTATTTGTCGGTATTAGAATGTTGGTCTAAATTGCTTAAGTTTAGGTAAACCACGCTCGCGGGCCCAACAAAATCCCGCAAAATGAAGACGCATGGTCAAAGTACTCGTACAACTGCCATCAGTTTCAAATACAAGGTCGACATAGGAATGAACTCTAATTTATGTAAATAGGCGATAATTGCTTTTAATTAATGGAATTTAAGGATTATTTGGTCATTGGTAGACCGTCTAATTTATTGAAGTGACGGGACTGATGGCGTAATTAAGATGGAATGGAATTATGGAAGTATTATAACTACATCGAAAGGACGAGATAGCAAAAGTAAATTATTTTAATGGACAGGTGTTGCAGTAACCAATTATTTTTAAATATAACTTTAAACGAGGAAATATTATTCAAATAACTAGGTAAAGTACTTACCTATTGGAGCTGGAGGCCGACAAAGCTGCCAGAGTAAAGGATTAAACAAATGTTATAGCCAATTGAAGCGCTGTATATTACGACAGCTCGTTTATGCTTTTTCAGCTTCTAGGTGTATTAACACTGTTATCAACAATGTTTTTAACAAAAGCAGCAGAACACGCATGTGTTTAAAATAATTGAATAAAGGAGTAATAGTTAAAGTGAGTTTGAGAACGTCTGATCTAGATATTGAAGAATTAACAGGCGTTAACAAGAATCCTTAAAAGCCGTTGTTTAAGAGAATAAATAAGATCTTTTTTAAAGACCATTAAGAAATTAATTTCTTAGAGAACTGGAATACTCATCAATCTACGTAATTGTTCGAAAATTTTCTTGGAGTAACACCTTTTGTGTACCCCAATCAACTGGTTTATTCAAATAATTCTGTTCAAGGGTAAATAATAACTTATAACGTAAAGGATTCATAAATAACTTTAAAAATAAATTATGATAAATTAAAATCGTATTTTAAGGGTTAATGTTAATACTTTTCTGGGTGTGGTTTGTGTTAAAAGCTTTAAAGATTACCTTGTATAAGGAGACATAATTCCTGTTATATAGGCTTTCGTATGTATTTAACAGACAAATATTACGCATTATACCAACCACTTTTAAACACACACTATTACATTTAGGGTTGCCATTTTTTAGCACTAGCATCTATTTGTCTGTTCCTGTCACAGTGTGCGTGTATAATGGAACTTGAATTTGACTCAATTTCCGACAACTGGGAAGTAACTTTTAGGATTCATCCGATTTCAACATCATCATTTCAGTCCGAGAAAAAAAGGGAAATCTATATAATCTTTAACACCTGTATTTCTGCAATACTGCGAAATAAAAGCGGTCCCGACCCACCACCCAACCCAACGGCAACCCTAATTATATAACTTGGATACCTATCTACAGTTTTTTTAAATATAAATTACCCTAACAAGTTCACAAATGTGTCATCATTATTATAAAGTTTATAAAGTTGGCCGGACTATAAATGCATATGATTTTATGGCTCATAAAATCGTTTTATTAAGTGGTACGCCTAAGATATATTAATCGAATTTATTAACTGTATATTTAATGTAAACTGAAAATATAAAGCCCTTATGACTTGCATACGTGAATAAGTTTATATCAAAATAAAAAATAAAATAATAAAAAAAAACATAATCAAAACGTAGGTACTCGCATTCCAAAACCAGTTACATTTCACCGACATAAAACCAGATCATAAATTACTAACAATTGCGCGCAAAAACCGAATCGCAAGATGTCCAACATAAAAGAATTGTTCTGACTCCCATTCAGCTTTCGCACCTCGTAAAGGCATTTTTACCTGGACCGCCGCCATCTTGCCAGGCATCTTTCATTCAGCAAATTCTTTCTCAGGGAAGGTCATGAGGGAATTCCTAGGAAATTGCAAATACATGGAACGATCCTCGTCAGTACAAACTTTTGTTTTGAACTGACATCGTAATGTTACTTAGTTTGTCGGTAACGTGTTACTTTTATTCGAATATCTAGAACTTATAAGTATATAGGTATAAATTCTAGTATACCAATATATACCTAGAATTTGTACCTAGTGATGAAACTCTTTTAAGTACTATTAAGACTCGCTTAATTTTTAACGAGTCACGGCTTTTTTTTTACGGTTTAATCGTAGAGCCATAAAACTAAAGACCAAGTCAAAATATTATATCCTTAAGACTTTTCTTAAAAGACTTAAGGACTTGTTTA
The DNA here is from genome assembly GCA_018249875.1 of Cecropterus toxeus. Taxonomy (NCBI): domain Eukaryota; kingdom Metazoa; phylum Arthropoda; class Insecta; order Lepidoptera; family Hesperiidae; genus Cecropterus; species Cecropterus toxeus. Next base: position 11,639 of record DWNE01004583.1, read on the forward strand.
CGTTGACTTGTTTACTGGAAATGTTTTTAACACGTGGGTAGACATTAAAAATATGTATTTCTCCAACAAAAAATGTACATGACATATTTGGCTTAAATGACTAAAAGGAGCTTATTAGACTCGGACGCGAGTCACAAAATTAAAAGGGTCTACAACTGAAACTTTATTTTAAAGTTGTGTCTCGTAAAATTGAGTAGATTTTTTTATAAGTTTTATTAATTCAGTTTCTATCCTCAAAACTGAATTATAGACAGCTATCTCCCTCGCGCTGTAATCGCTTCTTTGTTTCGCTTTGCACATGGAACAGTGTGGCGAGATCCTATTGAAATTGCGATTCTTGAATGGCGCTGAGAGGCTCAACTTTTTTTGGTTAATCATCCTTTTAAATTTAAAACATTTACTGATTTATTTACCGATTTAAACGTAGTTACACAAATATTAAGCATATGTTTCAATACTAGCCTTTACAAAGTAAGAAGTTAGTATAAGTCACTAACACGCCTTCTACATTAACACGCCTTCTACCCTCAAAGCCCCACATTAGGATTTTCCCCTGTGTCGTGGGTGCCATTGACACACAAACACGAATACACAAACACCCAGACCCAAAACAGAAATGTAAACTCATCATTCATATTTCTGTCTGGCCGGGAATCGAACCCGGGACCCATTGCGCGTCAGATCGGTATGGTAACCGCTCGACCACGCGGGTCGTCAAATATAAGTGATTTGTAAATTATATTAAAATAACGCGTATTTTAATATAATTTACAAATAATAATTAAATAGTTAGGTACTTATTTTACTGTGATCTTCTCTAAAAAACCTTCAGTTATACGTAAGTAAAATTAGTACGATATTGTACAAAACACCATCTATCACCATTAAAAAAGATTTTTTTGGGTTTAAGGTTGAATAAAAAAATTAAAAATAACTCACGGAATTTTTCCACTGTCCGATGTCATTTTACCTTTCGCCATTCTAGACCTAACTTTTATCTATTGATTTGTATACCCACTTACAACATTAATCCAAGTTTCGTAGTTCGAGTTAATAAGATGCTGTAGACATCGATTGGGTTAGAAATCAGGAAATGGTCGTTTAAGAGCCACTTAACTACTTCCTGTTTTGACCTAGTTTAAGATGTTACGTTTTAGTTTGAGATTGGCTTCTAAATTTGTTTTGGTTTATAACAAATGTTGCGAACGACCGTGCACTGCATATAATGTACTGTAGTTTAAGCGATTTTAAAAAGGAGTAATTATAATGTAATCATATTTCTGTTTCATTGTGGGAAAGGCTAATTCCTCCCTTCGATTTAATATAGCAGATATTATGATGCAAGTCTTCCCGATTACGTAGTTTATGTAATTTTGTAATAATAGCTGAGCCCCGATATTGTATTATTTCTGTAAGCAGAGTTGAACTTGTGAAATAGCGAACTCTTCGTTATTGCTTCTCACCGGGGTATAATCCCCTTAGAATGATTTAAGTCTTAATTCACGGGCAAAAATAGTTAAATAGCATTAAATAATCCCCGAAAATTCACTTCCGAATTCATCTATCCTGTAGTTACCCCCTGGATAAGTCTAATTCTGCCCCCAATAAATTTAAATTATTTTCTTTCAAGTCTAATACACATAGATTTGGAAACAAAGGTCATAGCAGACAGATAGACGGACATGACAGTGGTCTAATAAGTAGGTATAAATGTTTCGTTTTACATCCGATCTATGAAATGGATTTTACGGAAAGTTTTCATTTAATTACATTTTAAAGAGAACAAATTCTTCTAAAATTCCTTTTGTAACATTATTACTGTTGTTAACATGATTAAATTGATATGGGAAATATCATTGTTTACTTAGTAAAGTAGGAAAATTAATCAAATTTTAGGTACCAACTCCGTATTTTGAATTTCAACAATGGCCGACTGACGGAGACGGATAGCAGGAGAAATGTAATCACATCAAGAACATTCGATTTATTATCACCTCTCCAAACGTTCTATCCAATTACTTCTATCCTAATTACAAGAGAATACTTAAGATTGTAAACATTCTACAGAGAAGCCAAAGTCCAAACTAAGTTGTAGAGAAACGAAACATATGCCGTTTCGGTACTCATTGGATCGAACTAAGTTTGTACGTACGATCTGCCTTAAATTAATCCGACTTTCAAAGCAATTAGACTAGTATAGGAATTCTATTCACGATATTTAACTAACATACTGAAATGTATTCGGGTAATCGTATTTGTAGTACTAAATATAATTTCCAAGTCATTATCATACGTCCTTTGTGGATGTGTCCCTTTGGAATTTATATCTATTTATCTTCTTATCTCACCTAACAATAATTTAACCGACTTTCCAAAGAAAAAAGTTACTTATTCTTCGCTTACTTAGGTTTTTAGGGTTCCGTAACCAAAGGATTAAAACGGAACGGAAGGGTAAATACTGAAAGTATTACTAAAACTCTGCTGTGTGCCTGTCCGTCTGTTTGTCAACAGGCTATATCTTATGAACCGTGATAGCTAGATAGTTGAGATTTTCACAGATGATGTATTTCTCTCTGCGTATAACAACAAATATAAAAACAAAACAAAATATTTTTTAAGAAGGGCATCCATACAACAAACGTAATTTTTCGATATTTTTATAGATAATAGTACATACCGAACACTTCGTTCTCTTTACCGACTCGCCCTTAAAACCTTGAATACCTAAATCGAGTGTTCCTAGACCAATTACAAATTCTATATTATTTTTAAAGCGTTTGTGCTTTAGGTTTTATATGAAACTCTTTGTTGTTCAAGTGTGGAGGCATTACCGCTTCTGCTATTTGTTCTAATACAAAACAATACAATCATCTCTGTTTTCTTTGGGGAATCGCCTAAAAGATTACACGATTTTGCGCAGAGTAACAAATAATGGATTTCGCATTACACTTATTACGTTACATAATTTGTAGGTGCTAGGCGGGAACATGTATAGATTCTTGATGGAGATATTTTTAAAACTAGTAACATCGTTAAAAACATCAAAACAATAAATCCGACTGCTTAAAACGAAATTTTCGTTCATGAGTTTTTGTCAAAATAGTTACACGTCACTATCCGACAAGCCGTTTGGGCTGTAGCGCGTGCCAAACAAATGGACATATATACAAACAAACATACATGCATACGCTCGAAAAACATTACGATTCTTCTGACGCAGTTAAATAAACAAACAGCTTTTAGGGTTATTATTCGGCTACGCTGGAGGAATTAGAGAAGGAGAAATAGGGCGTCACTAATATGGATTAGGAATCTCAAAAAGACAGTGGATAACCAGGGCATC
>DWNE01004584.1:0-14978 GCA_018249875.1 Cecropterus toxeus
TTTTAACCTATTGCTGGTTTTCGTGAAAATCAATAATATGAGTGTTTTTTTTAATATTCATGTTGCATTGTGCAGTATTATTGAAATACTACCAAAATCTGTAAAAAAGATGGCATAAAAAATTGGAAAAACCGTGAAAAAAGCGATGAAAAATTCCAACGCCATAAGCACCAGAATCGTGTCAGGAATCCATATTTTTAATATTCGGTACACTATCATTTACAGCCTGTATAATTTAATCATCAAGTTATGATTTATTAAAAAAAAACGAATTACTGTGGAATCATCTTTAGGGCGCATTTCCTGTCATGCGTGTTTATACTTATGCGTGTACCATTCGCACGCGTGCCAGTGCATCTTATTATTTCATACGCCTACAAGTTGCAAAGAAACTGCACCGAAATAACATGCATGTGCGCGTGTCGGTCGGACGTGCGAGCATAAACATGCGTGACAAGAAAATCGCTCATAAGTAGTAGTAGTTACAAAATTACGTAAAATACACGCTTCAAACGCTACTACTACTACTGATAAAATAGAACGGTTCTAACGATACCAACTCCTTGAGATGTTTACCAACGAAAATTTTGAGAACTGTTATATTTGCGCAAAGCTAGAACTGTAATACTTCAAGATAAAACTTTGCTACTGTTTGATGTCCATAAGGAGGATAAGTTCCCAAAATTACGCAAAAGTTTCTTTTGATTGTTTTTTTAATTTTACACAAAAGAACCAGTATTTCTGTGAATATAGATGAGTGGCCAACTAAGTCCACTAACGAACATTTCTAAACCGCCAAAACACTTAACAAAAGGTGTTTAACCGTAATTTATAACTTAAAAATAATTATTTTTAAGTACCTATGGAAATATAAAAATCTGCACCCATGTGGCATGTGCGAACCCATTGAAGGACTTTGATGCTAAGCATCGGAAATGATTTGTAATGCACACATGACAGACCAAAACAGAACATTTATATTTAAATACCGATAAAGGTTGAACTTTAATATATCGGATATGAGTCGGAAAAGTAATAATGTTTCAGTGATGTAATATTTAGAAAGATACTATTCGAGGGACAGTGAGCTAATATGAATATTCGATCACCGTAGACTTCAATCGGCGACTGGTGATGGTCATACACATAAACTGTCGCTCGTGTGCTAGCGGCCTAAGATAAGATACCAAAAATAAAAGTTAGGTAACCAAAATAAAAATAAAACTTCAACCTTTTGTCTAACAACACTTAAGTAGCTATCTCCACTGTCTGCTAAGCCTGTTTAAAACCGTTTTCACCGCTCGAGTGTTGAGAAAGGCATTTAGATGCAGATCACTTTAACATGCTAATATCTTCAAGGCACGAACCCTCCTTTGCCCTGTTTATTACGTGCCTCAAGAATCGTGCACTTATTAGATTTTCAATTGATTACACTTTATTTTACGTTGTAATAGGTGTAAAAGATTTAATTAAAAATGTTTACGAGGGTCCACAGTCGGCTTCATCCTTGTAACATGTTTTTCACTTCGACGCATCGAATTTTATTATTTTCAGGGTATCTAACAATAAATTTATTTATTGTTAGATACCCTGAAAATAATAAAATTCGATAACGTCGATTTGTTTGAAAACCGTTTAATTTAGTTCCCGTATCATGGGGGTCCATAAAAAATTCACAGGCACAACAAATTTTTACTAGATCTTGTACCCACTTTAAAAATTGTGGTATAAAAATTTATGAATGGTAAAGTCTAAAGATATGCTCAGTCTATAGTTTAAGTTTGCAATACAAATACTGCTATACTGTTAGACTGAGATGGTTGCCTCATATACAAGTGAACCACACTCTTCCACTGAAACACAAAAACTGCTTAGCGCTACTACATATGGCGGTGGTACTTTCCCAGTCAAACTACATTGGTTCTAACACTTAGTAAATATGACAGATTATGGTCTAAATTAACACAGGATACTGATTACCGTAGTAAATATGACCGAAGCGGGCAGAGACGCTGAAATATGCTAGTATTATGTAAAATTTGGTGTTGTTTTTTTGTTTAATTGCATTTAATGAAATTATTCCTTAATATCCCTCAATACCCATTACTGTCAAAACAAATACAGTACAAAATATAGGGCACCCACGCGAAAAGATGTTTTGACTAGTTGTGTAATCAGTGGGTAAAATGTTTATAAAGTTTACACCTACCTAAATCTTAACAATGTAGCTAATAAAGAAATTTATTACCTTTTCAAAAATTGAACAGTTTTATATGTATCATCACATAATACAACACAGCTTCAAGAAAAGTCGCATTGAATACACAATTTAGATATTATCGCGAGGTGGTTTTCGAGCACGCCATAATTCCCGGAACACCCACATAAGCTCATTCGACCGCTTCTCCTGGAATATCGAAGGGATTTTCTCAACAAATACTCGTAATACATGCCTACACGTGTACTAAGGACACTTATTTCTCGATAGCAAAAGCTTCATGCCATATAAAGGCTTTGTCTCACTTTCTATCGAATACTCGTCTCGGATTTTACGAATAAAAACTTTGTTTTTATGTTATTGATGTATTTTTACTTTATTTTTTCTAGCCGTGGGTAATCATGTCTTATAATATACTATACAGGGGATAAAGAGAGATTCCACCTTCAATGACTGGTTTGTTATTTTCTAGCCTAATAACAGCTGTATAATGCGCGGCTGCATTTTGGTTTGAAGAAAATGGAAAGGTATACTTATCCGAGACGTTCTAAGTTAAGTGAGACTATGATCTTATCTGGAGTTGATTACAGATGTCCGTGAACGGCAGTGGCTACTTTCCATCAGATGGACTGCATGCTCGTTTACAACTTCAATTTTATTTAAAAAAAAGTGTAGCAAAGCAGGTGGAGGAGGAGCGAGGGAAGACCAAACTTAGTCCTCGGGAATAACAAGTGATCTGTGGACGTACCTTAGGTGAGTCTTTAATTTATCTGCGAATGATTAAAGACGACCGGTAACCACTTACCATAGATAGGATGGTGTGCATGGTATTTTACTACTTCGCTAATATATAAAAATCTTTTTGACCGCCCTGTAGAAGAGTACAGGTTCGATCGTCTTTAAAATTTTTGGGGCTGGGTGATCGTGCATACATCTACGAAACTGAATTGTCTTGTACATATAAGTTTCATACAAACTTTCATCCCCTATTTCATCCCCTTGGGAGTAGAATTGATCAAAATCGTTTCTCAGTGGATGAGTATGATGAGTTGTTTCTCTCTACGTCATAACTTCTACCTGTATACCAAATTTCAGCCGACCAGTGGTTTGGGCTGTGCATTGATAGATCACTATATCAGTCAGTCAGTCACCTTTGTCTATCTATCTATCTATCTATCTATCAGCCCTTTAAAGTCCATTCCTGGACATAGGCCTCCCCTAATCTGCGCCACTCCGACCGGTCCTGCGCCATCTGAATCCAGCGGTAGCCCGCCGTCTTCTTCAGGTCATCAGTCCACCTGGTCGGGGGGCGGCCTGTACTCCTTTTGCCCAGACGTGGTCTCCATTCGAGGACTCTTCTACCCCATCGGTTGTCTGTCCTACGAACGATGTGGCCTGCCCATTGCCACTTCAGCTTACTAATTCTGAGAGCTATGTCGGTAACTCTTGTTCTCCTACGGATTTCATCATTTCGAATTCTGTCGCGTAGGGAAATACCGAGCATAGCTCTCTCCATAGCTCGCTGAGCGACTTTGAGCTTGCGCATACGAAATAGAAATTAGGCATTACATACAATACATACGAAATAGAAATTAGGCATTTACACGTCTTTTAAGAACTTATTTTTAGGAAACTCTTAGATATTATGTAGGTTAAATTAGGTTAGGTACCTCGACAACTCAAAAGGCAAGGTTTAAGCATGTAGCTTATTTGTCTTCTAAAAATCAGAAAAGGGCTTTGATCCCGGGACCTCTATACTAACAGTACATGCCACTAAGCTATCACTACTACTCGTACTTACTGGTATATTTATCAGGCGGCCGTAACGCGATGGGGTAAAGCGTGACCGCCTCGCTTCTGCCTTTGGCGTTGACCGCGTACACGTTCAGCAAGTAACTCGCTCTGCTACTGATTTGGACCACTTCGAACGTGGGCGTACTGTTGGTCACGTTTAATCGGAGCTGAAACAAAGGTCGCTTTGAGAATTGTAGAATAGTTGAAAACAACTCTGTGAGAATTTCTTTTATGGTTAACATTAACGCAGATAATATTTACATACAAATATGATTTCATACGCAAACTTTTAAGATTATTGTGAGGACCTCAAGTGCAAGCAAAAACTCCGTTACAATATTAATCTGACCTTATGAAATTTCTTTCATGTTAGGGAGAGTAATCCATATTTGATAAGACGATAGATTGGAGGACTGAATACGAGTACAAGTAATAATATTTCTATATTATTACCTCTTTATGTACCTGTTTGCTTGTGTTTTAAAAAATACAAAATAGGTATAATTTAGAAGTAAGGAAATTTAAACCATCTACTTTACCTTAATATATTTTTTGATTTCTGGTAAAAATCTATATTTATATGCAACTACTTTATTGTATGAGTTATACATGCGATAGAATAGAAAATAATACTCTTTACTGTACACTATAAGCATAACAATAACAAGTACCATTGGTAAAACAATTATACGATATGTTCTTCTTATTCAGAAATAATCATCAGAATTAGAAACACACGCAAATATGTTTGAAACTATTTCTATAGACCGTAAATTTAGACCTTATTTTGATTACAATTAGACTATAACTTTGATGGCTCCTTAAAATATCAATTTGTATTACATATTTTACTTTTAATACTTACAATCATGGACGGTAACTCAAGAACTTCCATGCAGAAGGTCTGTGGCAAGCCGCCGTCGAAGCCTTCGCTACATTCCACTTGCAAGGCATCGTTGCTTTGGTTCAGAACCGAACAGTTCCGAGGCGCGGATGGAAGATCTATACAAAATTAATAAATAAATAAAACCATCAATACTTTCATATTCACTGATAATAATGCATATTTTCTTAATAGAACTCCCTTCACTTCATCCTCCGCTTCTCGCAACGAAGAGAGGTCTGGAACGCCAGCCATCACTTTGATATTTTGTAAATCGGTGATATGGTGGACACAGATTAAATGTGAACCTAGGTCTAATGTTATCACACCGCGTACAGGGCCTATCGCGAGATTTAATGACTGCTATCTTATTGTAATAAGCAGTATCATCAACTTCAAGTACCAGCAAAATAGTAAACACAGCTAACTTCTTACCGCGGTAAATGTTGCTTACTTTTACAGATCGTTTAAGATCTATTCAAAGTAACGGCACTATATGCGCGTCATATTTGATAAATAATAGTTGTGTAATTGACGATTTTACTAGACTATAATGAGTCAATCTAGCATTCGAACAATATCACATTTTTAAATAATAATAATAAGATATATTTATTTACTTACCAGCAGCGACAAGCCTGTACAAACATGGGACCTCCTGTCTTCCGACCACGTTAATGGCCGCGCAGGATACGGAGCCGAAGTCCACATCCGAACTGGGCGTGTACCGCAGGGTCGACGTGTAACCCGTCGATGTGTATGAACTGACAGAATTAATGATAACTTTGGGATCAAACACACAAAAACGACGTTCATACGTCTCTGTATATACTTCTAGTGATTTCGAAGTGACACATATTGTGCGAAAATTGATGGATTTATACATAATTCTAGCTGTGCCGCGCGGTTTTACCCCGTTACTACATAAGAAAAAGCAAATAAGCCCACATAACGTGATGTCATATAGCATACAGCCGTCCTCAATAATTGGACTATTCAACACAAAAATATTTTTTCAATTGGAACCAGTAGTTCCGGAGATTATCGCGTTCAACCAAACAAACAAACTGTTCAACTTTATATTATTAGTATAGATATTGAGTAGAAGATTTTGGTGTCTGGTAACATCAGTATCGTGTTGCTTTGTTTTTATTTTTTTATGCGATGAAGGAGATGCACATTTATACGAAGAACACCAACTTAGTCTTGGTAGAATTTGACGTAAAACTTTGTCTGTTGTTGATTACAGACCTTGAGCGGCAACGCTCACTTACCATAATATAGAATCCATATAAAAAGCTATAATAAGAAAATCTTAAATAGACAAATCATGTGTTATTCAAACAAGAAACCGCCGTTGGCATTAACACATCAGTAACTGCCATAAAAACTCCGCTTAGAAAAGTTACGATATACTCATGGGCTTTAACTTGCTCTAACTTTTTGATGGCAGTCTTCCAACTTATTAACTAAATATCAGGCAGATAACCTTGACCGCCTTTGAAGTCGGATTAAATATTATATCGCGAAATTTGACGACCGAATTCTGTTTTAAGTTGATAAAAATGCGATATTTTTAAATATGTCAGTAGCATGAACTATGTAATCGAGTATGACGATTACCAGGCTGACAGACTGACTTTTGTGAACGTAAATTTATTTATTCTTTTATCATCATAGAAATATATTTTTTATAATTACATATTTTGTTGATTTATCACATCAAGAATCATCAGTGTTATTTTGTGATAAATGGTCATCTGTAATAAATCTAGGATTAGACAAATGTTACACTTAAGGACGGTAGTGCACTCGTCCTATAAAAACACAAGCTGAACCACTATAATTAGGATTTATATACAGAAAGTAGTTATATACATAAAAATGTTAATAATAAATCGTCGAAGAAGATTACAATCATAATAATGATAGTAATGATTACGACGACAATAATGATAATAATAATGATGCCAAAATCCGCAAAGAAATTGATGATGAAAATTACGTACTTACCTAGGCGGTAACTCTGTGTATTCCCCAGAGCTGTTGAAAGTCCATAAAAAGGCGGATGGCGGTGGATTCGAATCGACTACGCAATGAAGTAATATAATTTCTTGTTTCAATGCCCCGTAGACTTGTCCGTCGTGGGATGTTGAACATATTGGTGCATCTGCGAAAATAAAGTCAGCTATAGAATTTCATTACAAAACGTTCATAGAGCCTGCTGATTTTAAATGATCCTTAGAATAGCCGGTTACCCAAAGAGACATACTCTAAGTTGTCGATAGACGCATTGCTACAAATAGCACAAGAACAGTAGGAAAGTAGTATGCTAAGTTGAAAGACACGTCGGCGTGTCCTAACGTTCTTCAGTAAAGGTCACAGATAGTTGTAATTATAACATCTCCATATTCGCATTTTAAAAAATTGAATAAACATTCTTTTCTTACGGCGTACGACTATACAATCATGAAAACATTTTCGTATGCAAAAATATTAAGTATTTGAAACGTTGAGAACTAACTTGTTTTTATATCAGAAATATACTTCCACAACATCATTTTCAAGTCTTATTAATATTCTGACTTTAATTAGAGTTAAAGTAAGCGTGTCAAACATCACAGTCCCATTCAACTAGTGCTCTTAAAATTTAAATTTCAAAATTTTGGTTGCCCAAAATTCTTATACAAGACTTCTTTTGAAATTGAAATGTTTTCATTCATTACAATTCGCCCCAAAATAAATTCAGATTCTCGACATGATTTTAGAACATTTTGACGATCACTTAACCTGTTTTAAAGAACTTGGTTAAACATGCCTGCTGAAACTGATTCCTGATTACGTTCATAATGCCTAATGACCAGGATCCCCGGGTTATCGTGCTCTTGGAAGAACAAAACGCGCATGTTAAGACACTACACGCTCCCCATCCAACCGGCGACTGCACTTTGCTTAACTTTGTAGTATCACATTTTCATATCGACTTTTCAGTACGATCAGCAATACTTACATATGACCTGGAGAGAAACTGGGTTGCTGGTAGAAGAACCTTCCAGGTTATGGGCGAGGCAGCTGTAGTCCCCGGCAGATGACCTGTTCACGTTTTGGATGACCAAGCTCTGGTCGGTCAGGATGATGCCTAAGCTCGCGTTGTGCTGGATTTCCACTGTCTAAAGTACACAACATTTTAGAAAGAAAACCTATGGTATTTCCATTGCGGTGGTTATATCAATACTTCATATTAACTTGATTTGTATGTGTATATGTACAAATGTTTGTATGGATATAAGTATGTAACGGAATTTTTAACGTGACTTGTACTCACTTTAAAACATCGAATTCATTTTGGAAGGACCGATGATAATACAATTTTCTAAATATATACATCTCTCTACATTTCCCACATAAAGGTTTAATAGGAGAAGAAAGTTTGTTGAAAGTCCCCCAAATAGGGTATAGTTAGGATATTTTTTTTAAATTATATTGACCGATTTATATCAACAAAGTATTTAAAATAATTAACTTCTAGTTAGCATCCCACGCATTTTTACGATATATAGAAAGAATTTTTCTTATCGCTCTATTTTTTTAACTTTTAGGAAGTTATTTTCGATTTTTTAGTTTAGCTACTTAGCTACAATAGCAAGATTTTTAGTTTTTTCTACTATTTTTATCGTCTATTAGGTAGTATTGTTAAGCGCTGTAACGTTCTCGTTTTAAAGGTATACTGTAATACTTACACGAGCTCTTCGTGAATAACTACGTTTCTTTTATCAACCTCGGGACTTTATCTCTCTATTAATCTATTTTATAAATTTAACATCAAGTTAATCGCAAGCTTATTTTTTTAATAACTACTCTTTAAACTAAAATACGGCAAATATACATTAATTACTCTAGTACTTGGGCATGGGCTCATGTCTTGAAAATGTATGCTGAATTATTTGACAAATATATTTTAGAACATACCATTAAATCAACATTATTACAAGTAGAAAAAGTTTGGCATATGTTTATATTTGTCATTGATGTTATTAAAATTTAAACTACTGATATTAGTTTTCAAAAACTAACGAATACTGCTTCATACACATTCAATATCGGCGTGTCAAACGGAATATCAATGAGGTCCTATATTGCAATCGGACACGCGGTAAATGTCAATTATAACAAATCAATATCGTTTCATGTTAGTGTTGTAAATATTTGACAAACAAATTTAACCGATACTCAAATATTTTGTGTTTTTTATACAAACCGTTATATTAACGATTGTATTAAATCTCGTATATCGGTTGCGCAATTTACGATGTTAGCGTGTAAGGATACGCTTACATTCAAAATTGCACTACCGATTTCCATGAAATTTTGTTATTGTTCATGATTGGTTTCATATTGAAAATTTGAGACTCGCTGTTTTCGAGATGATTTTGCGGCTAGCATAGATAGGGATGAATCTATAAAAATCTCTTTGGTTTCGAAGCATTCACTTGGCGCAGAAAGCGTCAGCATTGCGCGAATTTTGACAAATTTCGCGACAAATTTTCGAAACTTCTAGTCTTATACGAACAGACACAGATATTTGCTTTTAACGCTCAACGGTTACACTTACAGCGCACAGCGAAAAATACTTAGAGAAACTGTTCCTTGACTATTGGGTTAATACTCTTCTTCATAATAATGTATTATTGTGAGCTTCGTACTAAATCAGCAAATTACATTGTCTGACGGTCAGCACCAGAGATTTATTAACCAGAATATATTTGGTTCAATTCCATTAGCGGATTTTGAATATTGATATATACTAATTAACCACTAGTCGAGACCACGATCCGTACAAATGGATCAAAATATATCCAATCTAATTTCGCTAAGCGCAATATGTTATACAAATAAAACATTTACATTACGGTTGTAAATTTAAGTTTTAATGTACTAAACAATTAATAAATTATTCACTGCGTACAATTTAGAAATAAGATAAATATTAGGATAAACCCGTGGTATAATCATAATTGTAAATCGCGTTATATTTTTGATGTAAAACTCTTTAGAATTGTTATGATTTGAAACTCGATGAAACGGAACGTTACGAAAGCAGTTGTCAGCGTTACAACTAGATGGCACTGCACCCTTTTCTGAATCAAGCTAATGATTTTACTTTGTATCTTGTAAAGAGCACAAGTTTGATACGAAATAAGATATGAAATAAGATATCCGAACATGGGCTGCAATAATTACTTAATTAATTTTTGAAAAAGTTTAAGTCTTAATACCCTTATGCTCTGAAATACATATAATTATTATTATTTAATATTTTAAAGCCTCGTGCACCAAAGGTACCCTTATCTTTAAAACACGTTTTCATTAGTATATATTATTTATTTATTAAATATATCATCTGTGAAGATTACATTTGTCTAGCTATCGGTACATGAGATACAGCCTGGTGGCAGAAAAGTAACTGAGGCTTTACCCTTTGGTTATGAAACCCTAAAAATGAACATTTCTACATACGTACTACAATTATTAACAACGGTTGTGCTGCTCAACAGCCTCATATCTTGGCACGTCATGTTTCCTTCGAAAATGGTATACAGTACACACGACTTTAATTGTTCTGCAATAAAACGTGCAGGACACGTTTTATTGCAAGACAATTCTTACCTAAAATTGACTACTTTGGAGAGAGGGACACGCGAGTTTTAATTATCACATATTTGTCTCCGTTATCAATGCTATTAATTTTATTGATTACGTATGACATATGGAAACTGATATCCATAGGTTTTGAACGAATAAAAAGACCAGCAGTAAGTACCCTTAGCGACTATCTTGTTCCCTCAAAACAGTCATTGTTTATATTTTTCCCTCTCATTTCTAAAAACGTGGCATGGTATACGAAACCAAAAACGAACGAACGAATGAATGAAGTGTACATTGCAATGTATGGGTTAAAACGCAAAAAAATGATTGTTTTGAAAAAACAAGGTAAACTCGTTCCAAGGGTTCTAAGTTTTCTTGGTACGTACAGTGCTGTGCATACCAAGCTTTATCTACCACTGATTGCACATTTTAATCGTACACGACAAAAACCGTGCAGTACAATGCTGTGTGAACGCAGCCTTATCTGTTCCAAATCCGACGTCAATATGTCACTAACTCAACGATATAATTACAAACATTTAATAACTCACCCCTTTAAACCACGCCAGTCTGTCAGCTCTGGGGTTGGCGCGCACTTCGCACTCGAAGTACACGTCATCCCCCTCCTTTATATGCCCGGGGTTGAGGTTCGATCCCATCTTCAACGTTACTATTGGGACGACTGAAAGTTTCAATTGCTTTAGTTCTAGTTCGGAATATATCAAAATTTGAACAGTTTTTGGTGCTACAACGAAATGAATAAGTTTTGTTAATAACAATTGTAACTTGTTATATAAATCTAGAAGTCTTGTTGGGAATAAAATAGTTCAACAGCAACAAATATAAATAATCTATTTTAATTGCATACTTCTATGTTCTATAAATAATATAATACAAATCAGAAACGTCGGTGAGTCCAAAATCACCGGTTTGAACGCCAAAGATGTAACACGATATGATCTATAGAAAGGGACGCAAAATCCTTTAAAACCCATGAACTATTGGCAATTATTTTAAAATCGTAAATGTACAGGCGCGAGTGATGACTCTCTACAGATACAATTCTACTCATTCTCCTGCTCCTGGCTATTTTATATATTCCTAGATTTACTTAACTACGACATTGACTACTCTCCATGAAATAGTCTGATTTGTTTTATGACAAGGTTCAATTAGTTAATTAGAAAATATGTATTTTTAAAAGCCGCAACTCACAATGCACATTCATCTTCCACGTGTCCTCTATGACTCCGTCAGCGACTCTAGGGTTATTTACACGGCATATCAGTGACGTTTCGTGGTCTTCCGCTTCTGGTGTGAACGAGAGGATGCTGGTCGTGGTATTGGTGTCAGAAAACTGGTGGAAGAGAGAGATTTTCTGGTAATTTATTTGTACAAGCGCTGCAACTTCGGGAGCATCAGCTGCTGCATTTCCATACTTTGGAGAGTATAATACTTAAAGAGAAAAGAGGAGAAGAGGCAGAGAAGAAGAGCACGAATATCAAAATTTATTAATTTACTGATCTTGCGTAGATTGCAATTACATAGACTTCTTGGGAAAAAATGTGTCCTTACTATATGAAATCACAAATCTATGGTGTTTTACTCAACCCCATGTAGAGAACATCCCCGCTGTGAAACAAGAAACTTATTAAACTGTGTGTATAAAACAAACTTGTTGTTTTAAAACGTGTTTTTGTTAGTAATCCGCAGACTAATATACTTTTAATTGGCTTAAAGTTGAAAATCATCATTATTAGTAAATATTACATTTTAAGTATATCTACTCCATTTCCATGTTTTAATTCACAAACGCATTTATAAGTAGATAGGTATTTCAAAATAATCACCACAAAATGAACTAACAAACCACACACACGATTCAAAATTAACTTAATTAAATATGAAACGGATAAATATATTTGCATAGTGTACGAATTTTAGACAAATCTATGTGGTTAATTACAGTATCGTGTTTTAGGTACCTTGGACATAAACAAACACGTATACAACGTAAAAAGAAATCAAATGAGCCGGTCACGGGATACCTGGCAGATGTGAGACATCATGTTCGTATAAGTAAGTAAGTGTCGCGCAGTTTCTCCCGCGTTAATTAGAGAACAATGTATAAAGAACAAACAAACAAACATAGCGTGATGTTATGTAGCCTAAAGCCTTCCTCGTTAAGTTTACTATTCAACACAAATATTTTTTCAATTCAAACCAGTAGTTCCTGAGATAAGCGCATTCAACCAAACACACTCTTTTATAATATTAGTATAGATATGCATAAAAGGCAAAATTACTACAGGAACTAAACATAGCATAATGGAAAAATTAAATACAAATGTTTTTTTTTTACAGAAAATGATTATTTTTTATTTAATAAATATATATTTTCAATAAATACAAATTTAACATACGGTGTGGCGAACCTGTCGCCACGGCAAACATCGCCACGCCAATCAGGTTTTCTTGCACCTTTAGATGTTTCACATCAAAAACATATCATTTACACTGCTATAAATAAAAGTAAGGTACAAATAAAAGTAGATTTGACGATAATACCTTCGGAATCGAATCTCGAAGATCTGCCACTTTCAGTTGCTATAAAATAGCCAGACTCAGAATAATAATCTAAATTTATAGTTATCTGCCTCGCCCGGAATTGAACCCTGAAATCACTTTTCAGATCAGTGTAGTGACCGCTGCACGAAGTGCGACATTTTAGTTTTTTTTTTTGAAGGTGCAATTAGCATGCAGAGCACCTGATGCTAAGTAGACACTGTTGCCCGTGGACATTTGTTATCAACCCAAGATAAGATCAGACTTACTTGAGATTGGGCATAGATGCGTCACTACACATAAGGACTACTTTGGAACGCCTCGGGTAAATATTCCTCTGGACTCGAGCCACAAAGGGTTCTGCCACCTTTGTTCCTTAGTAAAAATCTCATATAAACCTCAATAACACTGTATGGTCTGACCATACATTTCACTTTAAAAATTCTTTCATTATTATAAAATTTACAGGTAACAGACACTTGTAAATATATAAATGTACTAGCGTTTCTTTACAAATTCTCTTACCTAGTACGAGAACGAAAATAGTCCTTAGCAAACAAATAATCTCCTTTTATCAACAAATCGGTCAATACTCCTAAAATGGAGCGGCAATCTCAAACAAATCAACCGAGTCTTAATTAAACATCGTTCAATTTAGATACATTCATGTTATAAACCGAGTTTGAAACCACAAGCCATATAACTGCTCTTTACCTGGATATCTATTTTTGTCTAAGGACAGAGCCCTTGGTAAAAGAATATGTTTCCCAGAATTATCGTTGCTCACGTTTTCACCCATATATTGCACGTTTACGTTTAAGCTTCCCCCCTTACATTGCAGTGTACATTGCCCGTTTACGTTATCGTATTCGCCCATACATTGCAGTGTACGTTGCCCGTTTACGTTTTAGTATTCGCCCATACATTGCAGTATACATTGCCCGTTTACGTTTTCGTATTCGCCCAAACATTGCAGTGTAAATTACCCGTTTACGTTTTCGTATTCGCTCATACATTGCAACGTACATTGCACGTTTACGTTTAAGTTCTCGTCCATACAAAACATATAATCATACACATTTACCAGGTGGTAAAACCAGTATAGTTCGACCGAGGTAGTACCATCGCCATACCTATTTCTAGCGTAAAGCAGTTCTTG
The DNA here is from genome assembly GCA_018249875.1 of Cecropterus toxeus. Lineage (NCBI taxonomy): Eukaryota > Metazoa > Arthropoda > Insecta > Lepidoptera > Hesperiidae > Cecropterus > Cecropterus toxeus. The sequence goes on from DWNE01004584.1 coordinate 14,266, forward strand.
CGTTTTGGTGGAGGGGTGTGGTTGCCGGCTTACTTAAATATGAGGCGGCCATCTTAGTTCTCAGGAGTAGCAACGCATCTGTAATTGACTTCAGGTAAAACCAACAGGGGTTATATATAAAGTTGCTTACAGATATCTATGAGCGGTAGTTGCCACTAACCATCAGGTGGACTGCATGCTTGTTCGCTACTTCAGTATAATAAAAAAATCATAACAGTTTATTGTTTGTCATTGCAATTTAACTTGCACGTTTACTTGTAAGTGCTTGCCCACATTTACGTTTACGTTCTCACCCATACATTAACTTGTTTTATATGACCGTTTTAAGGAAACGTTATTAAACAGTGATGTGAAGCAGTTCTCTCGTTTCGGTGGTAGGGTGTGGTTTCCGGTTCTTTTTCATATGCGGCGACTATTTTAGTGTTCGGGAGTAGTAATGCAACTCTGATTTTCACATTGGAGCTAACTTTTATTGCTATGTAAACACAATTGAAAAAAAAGGAAAAAGATATTATACAAACAAAAAAAAAACAAACCCGCTGAGTTTCTTGCTCAGTTGAGATCGCGTTCCGATTCGGCGGTAGTGTAAGAAAATATTGTAACTGATAATTTGTAAGTGCCCCCGTAGGCCAATGCAAAATAAAGACATTTCATTTCAACAGGATTTTTCCTTCACTGGTAAAGCATGTAAATAATATCTTAAGTTATAGACA
>DWNE01004585.1:0-14978 GCA_018249875.1 Cecropterus toxeus
TTGTTATCAGTATCATGTATATATTTATATGCATTTGGTAAAAAAATGTTATTTTGATATTACAAACAGACACTTCGTGCGCATGTCCAACTAGCACTTGGCCGGTTTTTCTTTATTTTTAACAATGTTACCTGTTGCCTCGTAACAATATTCCAGTTAAGCAACCTTATTTTGTTCCGATTTAATTCGTAAATGATATTTATCCGAGGGGTAAGTGTCAACCAAATATCTATTGCTAGGTATGACGACTAAGATGGAACGTCTCGTGAATCTGAGGTTATTATAATTTGTACTAATCCATAACGAAACGGAAATTAATGAACGTTTATTTACGAGCTACACGGTATGATTTTATTATCTTCGAATTATTTTTAGTCGAAGTCGAGCTTACATTTGATTAAAAGCTCGAAGCTTAAGCACTCGACGGGCGTATGAATTATGTTCCAACAGAATTTATTGCAGTATCTGATAAATAAGAGGTGAAGCATAAAAATAAGTAAATGATGCTATAAAAATATTAAAACCTCTTTTTTAAGTATCGTCCATTTTTATTACAAATACTTAACTCTTGTCATAATGCAGATAGAGGTTCTAAAAATTTTTAAAGTAATTTTTCTAGGACTGACCCTTAGCTAGAGTAATTAAACGGTAATACAGAAGTAATAATATTCTAGTGGTTTAAATTCGGCCTCTCAATTTGAAGGTCTTAATTTCAAATATTATTAACGACCTTAACGGTCAAGAAAACCGTGAGATAATATGCTACTGAGAGTTTTAATTAAAAAAAATTAAAGGTGCGTGAACTCTACCAATTCCACCGGACCCACGCGAAAGGCTAAACCACAGATGCCGATGCATGAGGAGATCCGTACCCAATAGTGGAACAATAATAGATTAAAAATGTATTCTATTTTTTTATCACACTGAAGTAGCAAACAAGCATGCAGTCCAGCTGATGGTAACTAGCTACTGCCGTCCATGGACATCTGTAAGCAACATATAGAATAGGTTTCTAGCTGAAGTCGATCACAAATACGTTGCTGCTCCCGAGCACTAAGATGGTCGCCTCATATAAAAGTGAGCCGGCAACCTAACCCTTCCACCGAAACGCAAAAACTGCTTCACGCTAGAAATAGGTGTGGCGGTGGTACCTCCCCGGTCTAACAACTGATTCTACTACTACTACTACCTGGCTATTTATTATTTTACTTATAAAAAATATTGGTAACAAACTACCTTTGGTTAACCGAGATTCAACGTGAAACATCGTAATTAAAACTTCGGTCATTACAAATGACCGGAACTTTTTACGAATTTCGACGCGGAACTGGATGCAACTTGACGTGTAAATTGGTCGTCAACGTCACTAATGCGGTGCGATGAGCTTTGTTCTGTCGTTCTACTAGCGACAGGTTAATATCATGGGGATGATTAACACGTCCACATAGTACATTATACTTTTGAAATCCTACTGGACAAGGGCCTTCTCTATTAGAGTTTTTGTCAGTAGTCATGTGTGTGTGTGTGTGTGTGTGACAGTGATGTCATGACTACACGCATGTCATCAAACGCGGTGTAGATGTCATACCTATTGGTGACCGCAGTGTTGATGTTATGCAAGACGACGCTGCTGCCCATCTTTTGAATTCTGTTCCTTAGTCGTCTCCTACGATATCCACGGGAAGAAAAGAAATTGTGTATTCAAGAATACCACACGGCAAAATCGACATGTGCCAAAATATATTATACGAGCTTCGTTCTGCAGCTCCGCCCGTTTGGGTGATATGCCATGGTAAGAAGTATCCTATGTATTAATCCAAGCCATAAATTATCTGATTACCAAATTACATTCAAATCTAATCATTAGTTTTTTGCGAGAAGAAGAAACAAACACACGTCTTCACAAACTTTTGCATTTAAAGTATTAGTAAAAATTAGTAAGATAGCATTTTTAAATAGTGCAACCTAAAAAACTACAAAGTAAACATTTGCGTATAGTTTAAGTTTATAATTAATAATTTTTGTTTCCTTTTTAATATTTTTCAATAACTATTTAATTTAAATTTTCATACCAATTTGACTAAAGCTCGTTCAATACCGGTAAAATTTTACTAAGACCAAAAGTTTAAATGTAATTGCGGGAAAAACAATAACAGTTTAGACCAAAAACTTGCGTATATGTAAATAACAATAAAAAATAACTATCACAAAGTTCTCACCAACAACCGTTTTTGGCTTTATATAACACTGATATTGTAGAGGTAATGATATCATTATGACTCTTATAGCACTCTTACAGTTTTAATGGTTCACGCAAACAGGTCGTCAACATTATTGTCCCACAACTGGTCGCAGACCTCATACATACAATGAGACAGTTTTAGACCATAGTCTATCACACTGACGAATCAACGCACACCTATGTGAGCTTTTAACCCGACTGCGACAGTAATGGGGTATTGTTTTTCGAGCGTATGTATGTATGTTTGTTTGTATGTCCATTTCTTTGGCATGCGCTACAGCCGAAACGGCTTGATGGAATGTGACGGTTAATATTTCATTAGAATCGTCTCCGTTTGCAAAGTGACGTTTGAAGCATATTAAGGTTTAAAATTCAAGATTTATAGTACATCTAAACTATATTTAGAAGGTTATAATTTGTCTACGTTATGAAAAATCGTTTAAATTATCAGAACAAAAAAAGCGTAAACGAGAAAGAATACAAAGACAGTATAATACATTAAAAATAAAATTCTAATAACATTTTAGGTATGTCAACAATGTTTTTATTTCTATAAGGTGTTAACAAAACAATATCTACAAAATTATTCTTTAAAAATCATAATTTAGTTAGTTATATTTTATAAAAACATTTGGTATATAACCTCGATGGTTGGATACACAAAGAATAATCATTTTAATGTTGAAAACGGGTCCATGAAGTTTGTAAAAATAGGCTAAAATGTAAAAAGAAAAACATAAAAAGAAGCGTGTACCATCTAACCCATCTCTACTGAATCCATTATCTGAATAACGTACTCCCTGTGGTCGTAACCTGTCGCAACGCAGTCGTCAAGCGGCCTATATACCGAACAAAAGCTTCAACGTCGCCTTTATGATCTGACACTGACAGCCTACCTTATCAACCTATTTTTTACATATAATGGAAGTAAAACACCAGTGCAATCCACTTGATGATAAGTGGTCACGGAATCCCACGGATATTAGTGGTCAACTCCAGATAAAATTAGTCCTGTCTGAGGTAGACCAGTGATGCACTGCAAGCCTGAGGACTAAGTTGAACGCCTTGAATAAGTATGAGTGTGTCCCCCTTATCACATCTCTTAAACCAGAAATTGACTGCGTTCACACAGTTTTATGAACGTTCTTTCCGACTTTTGCTCTCAGCATAAGGCATGTGATAAAAAAATTGTAATTGGCATATATCTTCGAAAATTTCTGGGATTTAGTCTCGTATTTGTATTACGATACATCGATTTTTTTCTACCGCCCATAGAAATCAAGTTATACCTCACTTCCAACTTACTGTTAGATAAATGTTATAATGTGTTAACATTATACTGTAAATAAACTACATGAAAAACAAACTCTTAGCTTAACAAATTTATATAGAAAACTGAGTAAACTATGATATAAATCTCTAAGTCGCCTCTCAACCCGTGCTCCATTAAGATGAACTAGGTCTACGCATAGTCCACTTTGTACTATAAATCATTACGTATTACCGTTATTCATACCGCACTACCCTTATAATTCATAACCAGCAATAAAGGGGCTTAACAGGTTTAGAGCTTTACTAGCTTATTAATTGAAACAGCGTTACAAATCATGATAAATTGGACAACGAAACACTATTAGTGTACGCTCAACTATTAGTGGAAGTGATGTATTACGGTTCTAAATAAAAAGTGATATTATTAAAAACATTAAAACAAAAAACCCGACTTAAAATTGTTTTATTGCTTTCAGTTTAATTTAACGCTTATTATTAATTTTTCCGTAATTTAAATGGATTCATAAGACCAATACAAAACTTAATTAACGCTGAGTAGTTAGAACCATATCGTTAAAAAAATAATAATAAGATATTACACAAACAAAAAGACAAACCAACTAGGTTTCTTGCCAGATCTTCTCAGTTGAGGTCGCGTTCCGATCCGGCGGTAGTGTAAGAAAATATTGTAACTAACAATTTGTAAGTGCCCCCGTAGGCCTATGTAAAATAAAAATATTGCATTTCCATCCTTGGATTGAATACCTATATAACAAGAAGGGCTAAGTTGAGAGGCCTTATTAATATACGTATACCATGGGCCCGTTTATATATGGCTTATAATTAAAGCAGATATAAACGTGACGGTGGTACTGCCATCGTAGTTAAGAAGCTTTTAATTTGAGTCGTCTTTAAATATTGTTACACATTTGTTTCTATTTGGCAAAAAGGAGATCTCCCACCAGACTAAGTGATCATAACTGGACAGCGGCCCTGCTCTCTCAGTTCCGGATCGGAAGTTAGTTTACGTGCAAAATGTTTGGAATACTTCAATAGCGTGATTCAGAATACTAGTGGCGCCATCTTCTAATAAGTTGCGAAAAGTCACTACACTATAATTTTTGATTAATAGATTTTGATAAAAGAGTTGCTAAAAAATATGCTATATACGTCAAATACCTAAACATAAAAATGGAGCATACTTTGCAACAGGAAAGAAAAAACTTCGCAAAGAAAATCACTTTCTTTATAAAGAGACTTTTAACTACGTTCAAGATATGAGATTTTAACCTTCTTTCTTACAGTTTGCGAACTACACGAAAGGTTATACGGTAAGTTAGCTTCGCTACGTGAAAAGCATTCGAAGCTCTTTGACGGAAACACGAACGAGGCTTAAACGTTTCGGTATAAAAATCAGGACACCGACATCTGTAGACTTTATTTTCACACCCTTAACTAATGTGTTTGAAACAAATTGCTTTTAACTTTAAATTTACACAGACTTTTCTTATTCAACATAGGTGACACCATCACCATACCTATTTCTACCTTACATGTAACAAAAGTGTCAAGCGCTGATATATCGGTTTGAAGGATATACTTAGGAAAGAGGCTTATATGAAGGGTCCAAAGTTTGAATATGAGGAACCACTCTTATTCTGGTTTTTTATAAGGAGGATATAGCAAGTGGTTACTGACGCCCATGGACCTCTGTAAGCAACTTTATATCGAATAGGTTCTATCTGAAGTCGATCACAGATGCGTTGCTACTCTCGAGGACTAAGATTGTTGCCTCACCGAAACGTAAAAACACGCTGGAAACAGTACTTCCCCGGTCGAACTACATTGGTTCTACCATCTGCTACTGAATAAAGATCCAAGCCCGAGCACGAGGAAAGTAAGTGATGGAAAAACAGACAGCAGTACAACAGTAGCCGCTTATTACACTCTATCACTCATTTTAAGATTTTATTTGTATATTCTTAGAGTAAATGTGATACAAAATATTTACCAAATTTTACTCAGAATACAAGCGTCGCGGGAAACTTGATATAGCGTTAAAAATGTTAAATATAATCCTCATGGTATTATAAATTTTATTACCGTCGCAAAAGAAACAGAATAACGTTACGAAAATATAATACCTTACCAAATTTAATCGTACCCTAAGCGTTCATGAATAATAAGGGGTTAAGTCACTCAATTATTTAGTAAATTATTACTCGTAGGCACATTTATTCCCAGGCAGCCTATTATATAATTAATATTAAGCTTAGTATCAGAAAGCAAGAAACAATGATGTCATAGTGGTTTTAAATTCGTCCTCTCAACCTGAGAGTCCAATATTCGAACATCAGGCAACGAACTTCGGGCTATGTTACTATTAGAAATGAATTATCGCTGTAATTATGAAGAAAAGCAAGCAATCTAAAACTGTTTTAGAAAAGTGTAAAAGTTTGTGATATCTAATCTTTTTACTTTATTTTTTTTCCTTTCTTTGTTTGTTTTTTCTTTCTATTTAGTATTTTAAATAACATTGAAGGAAAAAATACAGCATGTAGTACACCGGATGGAAAGCAGACCATGGACATCTGTTATCAACTTCCTACAACTAAGATAATTAATATATGAATATGAGTCAGCAACCACACTCTTTCATTGAATCACATGAATAGCTTCACGCTTAAAATTGAGGGGTTGGTACCTCCACAGAAGACAATTGGATGTTGCGCCACCTTTTAAACTTACTTCTTTTTATTTTCTTTTCTTTCCGCCTTTCTTTCTTTTGAGCAACTTTTCTTACAACCGGTGGAATCGTAATTGACATTAACTAGCTTCTCATTTTTATAGAATGTTCATGTTAAAAGTGAGATGATTTTATTGTACCTTATATAGGTACAATAAGGTACTCAAAACTTCGAAAAATTGATGCATGGACAGAAGATACAATACCCCCTTATATTTAATTTTAATAAAACCACATCCAGTGTAGAAATTCGAGTGGCATCAACGTCAGCACAAATACGCCTGTATTGTTTACAGAATGCTGAATATTCAGTTGAAATTATTCAGTTTGTGGACTTGAAAAAGCATGTATTTTTAAAGTATCAATGAAACACATATTCCACTTGACGAAACTGCTGTTCATGGTTTAAAGTATTGTGTACTTTAACAAGCTTTTGTCATAAAATTGAAGTTTTGTACGAATGTATTGGGAATTCTTAGTTCAATAAACTTGGCAAATAAATTGTTTATTTTTAAACCGGATTCAGAACCACGTAGTACTTTTGTTAGTACGCAAGCTTTGAATAAAACCATCCGTTGTTTTAACTTCCTCCAAGCGCGATACCCCTTTTTGGCTCTTTCCCGGTGAGCACCTGCGTTCACCGTGCTTTCGGGTAGTTACGACGGCATGCGACCACACATGACACCGTCCTTCCCGGGGTCACTTGACTGGACAGCTCTAGCTCTCACTGTTGCTGCCCGCAACCCCGGAAGCCCCCTTTTAGTCGCCTCTAACGACAGGCAGGGGATACCGTAGTCCTATTCTGGTCCCGGTCCTACAGGGACAACGATAACGTATCCTATGAGTGATTTGTTTAATTTAATTTGGTCATAAACTACATGTGTGCCAAATTTCAGCGAAATCCGACCAGTGCCATATGTATGTACAGATTAAGCACAAGTATATGACTTCAGCAAATCAGCACGTCAGCAAAAATATCTGTCCCAAAAACGAGTTCCGAGGTATAATCTGTCTGCACGAATGCACCAAAAATATCTGAAATTAATTAGAAATGGAACCGAACTGAACAACAGTTAAAACTGATAAAGTAGACAAACATAACGTACATACAACTTTAAAGGTATACCTATTGTCTAGATATTTTATGATACAAGTTCGAAACTACTGTGAACAAATATTTTATTCGTCATGGAACATATTCCAATAAGTACAATATTGTCGTCGACAGTTTGCATATTGAAATTTATACTCAATACTGACATCGGAGACTCTACATGTCTCTACTGTTCCTTCACTGTAATTCCAAGAACTTCCCAATAAGTACGGACTTATGGATTTAGAGTCCCAATTAAAAGAACTACAGAAAGGAATAAGATCTACATTCTAAGATAAATCATTTTCCAAATAATGAGGAGACGGACTACAATAAAGTAGTGCATTTTTGTGTAATAAAAATGCCAATAAAAACGAATTTAGTATCTCTAATTACCGTTTGTCTCCAGGCGGCTTATGCCACTGCATTTAAGCAGGGATAGCCAAATGGTTGAAACTCGGCCTCTCAATCGAGTGTCTGAGGTTCTAGTCCTAGGCGCGCGCCATTGATACTTCTGTAATGATATGCATATTCTAAATTTATTATCACTGCTTTAGAGTGTAGCAACACCGTGAGGAAACCTACACACCTGAGAGTTCTAAAAAAGGGTTTTTGAAGGTGTATGACATTCACACATGTCCGCGATGGACTATGGCCTAAAACTAATTTATTCTGAGAGAAGACCCGCGCCGTGAAACAATAATGGGTTGACGACATATGCGAATAATTTACACAGTATAGATTTTCATTTTGAAAACATGTGACTTGTTATCGTGATATTACTTTTAAGCTAGAATTTAGTACAACACCGAATATCCATTTATCGCCCGTCGTTTCTAGTTCCCAAAACTTCAAAAGAAGATAGATATTTTATCGGCTGTCATAGAAAATACTCCAGTAAGCACAATAATACTATCGACAGCCTCCATCCATATTGCAATTTATATGCAATACTGTCGGATCGGAGTATTACGGGTCGCTCAATATATGCTACACTGCTCCTCGAATATTCTTTTTCAAATTCAAACCGAAACAACAAATATTATTTTCCACTCACTGCTCGACACTAGAATGAATACTATGGTACTAGGTATATCTTGGATACTATGGTCTGACACTAAAGTGTCACAAACGAAAATAGCCTAAAAATATGTACATACGTATACTACGTAAGGTCGGAGGTCGAACCTAGAACTCTATAAGTAACCGGTATGCCGACCAATGCAGCAAGTGAGCCTTCGTGTTTCAAAAATGCTCTCAAAGGGAAGAACACCACAGGATGTAAGTGGTGCCAAAAACAATGCATTAATATTGAATAGATTCCACTTTTTATAGAATTAACAGGCTTTCCACACAGCTGTCTATATTACAAACAACGTCCCGAGAGATCCCTCATGATAATAAGGAAAACATCAGATCGTTTCCTTCGCTCTTAAAGCAAATACGATAAATTAATTTGTCATACCCACACAATTTCGTGGGTAGGAAACAAACCCTCGCCGAATTTCAAACACACCGCTTTATTATTCAGGCACTTTTATCTTAAACATACATTTCCTGCTTGAGTAGTACCTAAAATATAACATAGTGTGAGAACATTACGTGTCTCTAAGCTTTCAGAGCAAATTGGACCGCGGAAGCCACAAACCGTTTCGGTCACTTCCTCACGTATCTCGTTGACAAATGATGTCAATGGTTGCCCAATAGTTACGTGTTTAACTAACTACCCTCTTATAAAAATACTGTTTTTACATAAATCCCTAGATATTGTTCTGTTCTTTTTACGCGATTGCGTCAGAAGGAGAGTAAAGGTTTTCGAGCGTATGTATGTATGTTTGTTTGTATATATGTCAATTTCTTTGGGACGCGCTACAACCCATACGGCTGGATGGATTATGATGTATGATATAGCTTTAGAATCTCAGTTTGCATAGTGACATAGGCTATATATTTTTTAAAAATGGCGCCTTGAAATAGTGGATGAAGGGGGAGGGGGATTTTTTTACTATTACGGCAATATGGGTATCAAATGAAAGCTAGTAAATAGACCAATCTAAAAATATAAACATTGTAATACTTTTACTTGACAATTTTGACAAAAACTAATATAAGCGTTAAATGAAATCTATATCAATATGAACAAAAAATTCGTTTTTGGCGGTCGGGTTTTTTGTTTTAGTGTTTTAACAATGTCAATAGTTACAAACATAATTAACAAACAAGCATGCAGTCCATGTACTGAAAATGGTCACTGCAGCATAAGCATGTCTCCTTTACACCCTTCAGTCTAGTTCACAGCAACTTAACATGGCTTTAGGGCAGATTTAGATGTGATGGCGTCTCTATAATCGAATCATGGATTTTAAAATGTTTGAAAATATTTTTTATTAAAAAAAAAACAACTATTTAAAACAAAATTACAATGGAAGAGTTAAATACTTTTTTATGATGAACGAGAATGAATGAACTTTCTTTATAACCATGTTGCATTTTGTCATTACAAAAACAAACGATAATCGTCAACTGGAAGCCATAGTCATAAGCTGTGAAGACTTCTTATGCCTTCTGCTAGGTCCCATGTCATAGCTATGGGAATGCCTTAGGAGGAAGGTGGTTCCATTCCATTATCATTCCATTCTTGCGCTTGCGGAGTAAAAACGAACACGCTGATAAGGCAAGAGAATTTTGAGTAGGTATGCATGAAAGAAATCAACACATACTAATGTGGCTTTTCTATGGAAAAAATGTATTACAGTGTAGATATTTTTCATTCTCTCTATACTAAAATATGAGTAGATAGCGTACTTAAGCAAGAAATTTAAATTAATGAAGTATTAGTTGTTTTTTTTTCTTCAAGAAGCAGCTAGATGCATGAAATGTGCCTAAAAGGCAGCGATTTGAATTACGTATTTTTTTTCCTCGTATATTTATTTTTATGTATGTCAATTTCTTTGGCATACGATACAGCCCAAACGGCTTGACGGACCCTGACGTCATATATATCATTAGAATCGTCTTAGTTTGGAAAGTGACATAGGCTATATAATTTAAAAAAATAGCACCTGTAAATAGACAAAAGGAGAAGAACAAATGACTTTTTACATACAAACAAACATACATACAAAACATTGCCCTCCTCGTGACGCAGTCGGGTAGAAAAGAGACTACGAATATCTCATTCGCGTAGAAAACAGTGTATCCCAATTTACAAGAAAATCAAGAAACAAAAAGTGTTTCTCAACAAATCTAACTTAAAATCCCCTGGCAGTGGAACAGAGATACAAATAGCCCGATGTCGATTTACCACAACGAGAATAGGAGATTACTTTTACAGCCTCTCTTTATCTGCAGCGAATGTTTATGGGGATCAAACAAATGTTCTCTATTCCTTTTTATCTTAAACTACTTAACTTAAGTATTGTATTACAACTTAAGTTTTATCATTTATTTGTTAGATTAACACTTTCTTTATGGCCCTAAACTGTTTTGCTTTATCGAGGGTAAAATTATAAATTCATCATTCTTATTTGTTTTGTTTTGTTCTAGTTTGATGAACCGCGTGGCGGACCCGTGTGGTGATATCTTGTCCACGCAGGTTACTAATTGCTTGTAGGACGTGAATGGAAATAAATTATTCTAATTAAGATATAATGCTGTCATAATTATACAAATATGTTTTATTTCTTCATATAAAGTTTACATTTACTTAATTACCGAATATTTTCGCATTTTAGTTGTGAATATGGACAGAAACAAGGAAGAAATATATTTTCTGTTATAAAAATCTTTCACTATATTAAATCAAAACATAACACTGAAATTAAACAGACTGTCAATATTAATATACTATAAAAAGCGTTAATATTAAATGTACAAGTATAAGAAAATTGAGAAATCTGAAGCACTTCCTGCGGACCTAATAACATAGCGACAAGCTTTGTCTTTGAAAATTGTAAAATACAAATTGAAACCGCATATGTAGAACTGTTTTACAATCAGGGATGTGAAAAATAATCGATTATTTAAACAATCGATTAATCGATTTTTTAGAATAATCGATTTTTAGAAATCGATTTCATGACCATGAATAATCGCTTTTAATTAATCGATTTTTTATTTGTTTCGATTTGTTTCCCTAGCTATTGTATACATATTGCCCATATTGCCGTTTTTTTTTTGGTCGTCAAAATTGAAAACAAAATAATCGATTTTTAAAACATCGATTTTTTGATTAACATAAAAAATCGATTATTATAAAATCGATTTTTGCCCAGCCAAGTCGCATCCCTATTTACAATACAACAAACATGCGTCCTAAAATTGTACCGAAATTGTACCTTCATATTTATTTCACACAGTTTGATTGACACGACGGAAAAATAACTGTTGTTCTAGAACAATCAAATTCGTATTTCAAACCTGGATTTATTGTTTTATAACAGTTGGAATACATTCCAAAAAATCCTTTGTCTTATTCAGTTAGCCGATGTTAGCCCACAGTGTATGAAAATAGAATAATTGAAGTAGTAACATCGTTAAAAACAATAAAAGAAAAATCCCCACTGCTTAAAACAATTTTTTTGTTCATACTTAATTTAATCCTTATATGAGTTTTGTCAAAATAGTCAAGTAAAAGTATTACAATATATATTTTAGATTAATCTATTTACTAGCTTTCAATTCATACCCATAGTAATAGTAAAAAATTCGTACCTACCTACCTTTTCCTCTATTTCCAGGCGCCATTTTTGCAAATTATATAACCTATGTCACTATGCAAACTGAGACGATTATAATGATATGTCATACGTCACAATCCGTCTAGCCGTTTGTGCTGTAGCGCGTGCCAAAGGAATGGTCAAACATACATACGAGTACATACGCTCGAAAAACATTACCCTCCTTCTGACGCAGTCGGATATAGCACCGAATATCTACTGCTCCGTGCCACATTGCATAGCTGTGTTGAACACTCCGCTCGAGAAACCCAATCCAGTTGTTTGCTCGCCTGTGGGTACCAATCGATCGCTAACCATAAATTATAGATACTTTGGGTAGATAGATTTTCATCCTACACACCTATTTCTAGCATGAAGCAGTTCTTGCGTTTCGGTGGAAGGGTGTGATTGCCGGCTCTCTTTTATATGAGGCGACCATCTCAGTCCTCGGAAGTAGCAACGCATCTATGGCCGACTTCATATAGAACCCCTATATGAAGTTGCTTACAAATATCCATGGGCGGCAGTAACCACTTACCTTCAGGTTGCTTGCTCGTTTGCTACTTCATATTATTAAAATAAAAAAAAATGCGTTGCCACTCCCGAACTAATGTCACCTAATATATAAATTACCCGACAACCACACCCTTTCGACGAAATTGCTTCACACTAGATATAAGTGTGACAGTGGTAACTCGCCAGTCGAACTACAGTTGTTCTACCGCTTATACTGTAAAATACGACGTGGCCAGGAATAGTAGTAGCGTAGTACCGTTAATTTAAGGGTTTTCTTATGGTTCGACTCCAAAAGGACCACCGCACTACCTATTACTGCCTAGACCATACCACCACCCACTAAACAGTGGGCTTGGTTCTTACTTTAATATTGCCTCTCTACATTGTAGTATTTTAGTTCATATTTCAGTGTTGTGAAGTAATATTATCGTACCGAGGGGTTCGAATCCCCTTGTGAACTGCCCGGGCAAAGAGGGAACCCTCGAGACCCGAATATTCCCCCCCCCCCCCCCCCCATACCGCTGACGCAGCTGTAGTATAGGAAAGGCCAGTGTGGGTAAGAAATCCCCTTTCGTCGTCGGTAACAGTAGTGTCGAATGATGCTGATTCGAAAATCGTGGTAAGACAAACGTAGTAATCCGAGCCATTACAACTAAGCAGGTGTAGCAACGTTTTCGTGGTCGACTTCAGGTAGAATTTTGGTGTTATTTAGACTTGATCACAGATAGCATATATGTTTTTTTGGTTTTAATTACGGTTTAATTTTAACCACTGCGACGGGACATTAGTAAAACTAACTCTTTTTTTTAGCATTCAGAGTGAGTTTACACGTTAAAAGTGTAGTTTTATGCAGTTTCGATACAAAGTGTAGTGCTGACCGACGTCTAACACGGCCAACAATTTCAACTTAAATTTAACTTCATTGAAAACTTCAACGTGAACGTTACATAATATTGAACGTAAAATTATATATATGTTGCTTCAATTGTTATTATTGATATGGGTCGGTATATTAACGGGAAAATTAAGAACACAAATCTGATAACTGAATTGTCTCTTTGAGTCAGACGAGGGTTAACGGTAACACAAAATGGGCGTAAGTAATATCAAACCCGTATGTATTTAGCGAACATTTACAGATTCTTCAACTGCTATTATTGATTAAATTATATTTTATAAAAACCAATAGCTTTTGGTATAATCCCAGACATAAATATCTATAGCTACTTTTTTCAGTTGCGTTCAACTTTATCTTGAAGTTGGTTCAAACAAAAATCTTTCTGTGACCACCATATATGATACTTGAATAATAGAAACATAATATCATACCCAATAATTTGGTAGGAGATGCCATCATTTTGAATTAACTTGTGGAGTTTTGAGCTGTTTGTTGCACTCCTTTATCAGTGTAAAGTCGGTTATTATTTTGATAACTTGGACGGTGGCTCCAGTCATCGTCGCAGTAGCATGTCATATTTTTATTGCGGCATTTTTCTATCAGAACTCAAAAAAAAACCTTATATATGCCTCAGAAAAAGCATAAAATGTTTTGCAAAAGGGTATTTCGCGAGTACACCGTTATTATAATTTATTTATTTATACTTTTGAAACACCTTAAATTAGGGTTACAAGGGTGAACCCTGGGCGATGGCGATAATTTATATTAAAGTATAGCGCGGACGTAAGCACACGCTCTGTAGTGGGCTTGCTTTTCCAGTTCTGTTTGAAATTCACATTATTTAGAAACGGTATGATTGTTGACAATTTGTAAAGTAATTGCAATTAGCTCTACAAGTTTTTTATATACAATCAGCATTAACATTTATGTACAAAATGTATTCAAAGTGTATTCACTTTTCGGCAAGTTGGAACTGATTTTCTCATGGGTTTGAAATATTCGGATTCGTTAAAAATAATTATCCTTCGATGGACTCTACTATTTGCTCTTCGAAATATTAGACAATTCGAAATACTACCTTTGATGAATTGCTTTCAAATCTAATAGATGATTTCAATGATTAACTTTTTGCTAAAATTCTTGTAGATTTAAATTTATTACATGGAATAAAAAAAATATAGGAATAAAAGAGGTTTAGACGGCCTTTTTAGTATTTTTTTTCGAGGCGGAAACTTTCAAAAAGGTACCCGACGCCGTGGGAGCAACTTTGATTTATGTGGGATATTTACCACACTGAAACACCCTGCAGTAGCCGTGCTCAGTGCTGTGTGGAGGACTCCGGGATCCAAAGGAATGCAACCGGAGTCTCTAAGCGCGATGCCCCTTTGAGGGCCTCGCCTGGTGAGCATTTGCGCTAACCGCACATTCTGTTATTTTTGACGGTATGCAACCACATATGCTGCCGGCCTTTCTGGGGTCATATGCGAGGACGG
>DWNE01004586.1:0-14977 GCA_018249875.1 Cecropterus toxeus
AAATAAAAATATAATAGAAATTTAAATATACACAATATTTACATTTCTATTATATTTTTATTATATGTACAGATAAGCACACATCCACATTGCGCGCAACAATTACAACAAATCAAAAGATTATATTCTTGCTATTTTTACAGTTATCACTTCAGTTTAGTGATTCTCAGAGATAAATTTTGATCGCAAAGTTATTAAACGTAAATATTGCGTATTAATATTAATAGGAAAAGGTACATTAAAAGGGTTCTCTTGTCCTAAAGGGTGACAATTCCTGTCTTAACTTAAAATTAGTAGACTGCTTCTATTTTTCAATAGTATGCTTTACTTATTACAAATTTATTCTTAAGTATATTATGCGCTTACCCTGGTGGCGGCATTCTCGGTACGGGCAGCGGCAGACTGGCGGGCGGGGCGGGCGGTAACGGCAGCGGCATGGTGGCGGGCAGCACGCCCGGCACGCCCGGTACGCCCGGTACACCCGGCACGCCCGGCACACCCGGTACGCCCGGCACACCCGGCATCACGCCCAGCATGCCCGGCACGCCTGACATGCCCTCCACCACCTTGGGCATTATCTGCGGATTTAGTTTGTGACCATTTTGTAGCTTTTACCGAGTGGTGTGTAGTTGCAATGGTCATTTTACACAGGTATAAAAAAATGGATGACTTAAAATTATGGTACATTTACATTAGATTTTCTAATGTATTCCAACGATTTGTCCAACATTATTCATAATTGCTATTCCATTACAGGGATCACTTAACAGTAGGTAAAACACGCAGTCTGTGCGTAAAATGCGAGCATGCAGTGGACTTCATGCTCGTGTTTTTACAAATCTGGATCCGTGAAGCTGATAAAAAAAGTCTCCACTAATCAAGCGTTAGTAATAACCACCTTCCATAATCCGGTGGGGTAATGAGTAATGACTCTGGGCGGCAGCGTGGCCTCGTCGACTCGATCGAATAAATCGTTCATCAATCAATGATCAACTGATCGTTGATTCCGGGAGTTAGAGAAGATTACATATACCACCTTAGGGTGTAGCGTGTCCCCGTCGACTCAATCGAATGAATCGATCATTCAGCATTGATCCACCGATTTGCAAGCGATCCATTAGGGTGCTGACACTGGGCGGCACTGTGCTCTCGTCGACTCTATCGAATGAGTTATCATCCAACATTGACCAACTAATCGTTATCAACAATCCGTTGGGGTACTGAACCTTGGCGGTAGCGTATCCTCGTCGACTTCATCGAATGAATCTATCTAAACCTAATCTAAACACCGACCAACCGGCACCGTTCGTTCGTCTAGCCTGGTAAGACACTGACCCTGGGCGGCAGCCAGGGCGGCAGCGTGTCCTCGTCGACGGCGCCGCCCTCCTCCAGCGCGTCCAGCGAGAGCGCGCCGAGCGCCCAGCGCGCGTGCAGCGCGCCCCACGGCAGGTAGGCCACGCCCAGCTCCGCCTCCCAGTAGTCCTTCCACTCGCGCCCCTTCACGCCCTTGCCCGCCGCCCACTTCACCTGTGCACGAAAACCAATTTGTTAAGCTTGCTTGTTATTTAGAAATAGGTGTAACGGTGAAATACATGGCACATACCTCTTAAATAATCATGCAAAAATTTAATGTTAAAGAGGCAGGACGCATCGTACGTAGGACAGAAAGCTGAGGTGTTAAAAAGAGTCCTCGAATGAAGATTACGTCAAGGCAAATAGAGGCGATATAGGTCGCTTCCTGCCCAAATGGCCTGAAGACCTGAGGACGGCGGGTAGCCGCTGAATTCAGATGGCTCAGGAGTGGTCGGAGTGATGTCGATTAGGGGAGGCCTGAGTCAAGCAGTGGACATTCAAACTCTGATAGACAGATAGATAGATAGGTATGGCAGTTGTGTCTCCAGAGTCAGAGTCATAAGGGGTTCTACAACCTTCAAAACCTTCATTAAAATTTACCATGGTAATAAGTATCCTTTGAAAACCAGTAGTTGTGTGAAACATTAACAAACACACATACAAACTGTCTTACAGTTTGGCAGACAATATCTACAGAAAAATGTACGTGTTTTCTTAAGATAAATAAAAAAAACCCTTATCTTTCGCATTTATAATACCAGTAAAACAAGTAAGACAACTAGTAAGACAACCAGTAAGACTTACGGCAATCTCCTTGGAGTGCAGCTTGTGCCTGTTGAGCTTGGCGAGCGCCTTGGCGGCGTCGCGGCGGCGCTCCATGACGACGAAGGCGCAGCCGCGGGGAGCCACCACGTCGATGGACAGCACGCCGCCTACGGCGCCGAACAGGTCCGACAGCTCCTCCTCGCGCGCCAGCTTCGACAGGTGCCCCACCCACAGCGTCGTGCTGCACACTGGCGACGGAAACGGGGTTTCAATGCGTATGTTGCTTGTGTGATAATGGGTGTGTTGTACTCACACAAAACGCCCATTGTTTTTTGAAAAAAAAACATTATATGATTTTCTTAAAATATTTGCATAAATAGCACTGTTGTAAAAAATATAAAAAAAAGTAAATATGTAGATTATATTTCCGTTGACTCACATTTATTTTTCTGACACTTCCTATTTAACTTGGAGATTTAGTGTATTAATGGCACCCCCTTTAATTTAAGGTTCAGGTTAATTACTTACTTCACTGGTTTACATTCCTAAACCTCTCCAACAAATCGTCACATCAATAGTTTACCACTGTTTCAATAATTTGAAAGAGAAGTTCATTTGAAGTTGTATTGAAATTAAAGTATGCTATATTATTGTTTTATAAGAAAGATTCTGTAATGAAATTTTATCTATAAATGTCGCTGAACCCTTATTCTTTATATTTTCATTATCATTCCGATATAATAAGAATAGTTACATTGCATTAATGACTGCAAAATATGTGTTTACTGCCATCTCATAGATCTGATAGAAGTTTAGTTTTATTTATATTGTCAGTTAAAGCTTCCATATTAATAGTCAATAAAAACATACCACTTAAATTTTCTTTCTTGATAGGTGGTAATCCTTTCTTTTCTCGTTCCCTCTGTTTCTCTTTTTCCGCTTCTCTTTCTTTATAATTCTTGTCTCTTTCCCCCCTGTCTCTATCTCTGCAATAATAAATTTCCGTTTATTACATATTGCTTGTACATCTGATCACTGTTAAACAAGTATTAACAGTTATGTTCTTTTTCGAAATAGTAACATTAAAGTATTATAATGTTATTAATAAAATTACATGTATTTGGAATAGTTTATTTACTAGTTTTCATTTGATATAAAATAAAAAATGAAAAAGTCCTCTTTCCTCTGTTCCGGAGACGCAGGCGTCAATTTTTAAAATATTATAGCCTATGTCGCTCTAAGAACCGAGTTGATTCCAATAATATATCATAATCAGTGCAACCATTTTGGCAGTATCGCGTGTCAATTGGACGGACATACATACATACAAACATA
The DNA here is from genome assembly GCA_018249875.1 of Cecropterus toxeus. NCBI lineage: Eukaryota > Metazoa > Arthropoda > Insecta > Lepidoptera > Hesperiidae > Cecropterus > Cecropterus toxeus. Next base: position 3,454 of record DWNE01004586.1, read on the forward strand.
CTTCAATTTGCAGCGAAATTTCGTGGTCGTATAGGATAACATTTAGCGTATGCTACATGCATATTCTCAAAAAACATTAAACATTTAACCTCCTTCCGAGGGAGTCGGGTAAAATACAAAATGGACATACCTGTCCCGGTCGCGGTCTCGTCGGCGCCGCGGCGAGCGCGAGCGGGAGCGCCGCCGCCGCTTCGGGGACTTGGAGCGCGAGCGGTGCCGCCGGGACTTCGGGGAGGGACTCCTAGCAATATATATAATGGTTACAATTTTTTTATAATATAAAAAAAAGACACTTTCTACACTCATAGCCCCACACTAAGATTTTCTCCTGTGTCATGGACACACAAAGACAAATACACAAACACCCAGACCCAGAATAGAAATCTGAACTCATCATTCATATTTCTGTCTAGCCGGGAATCGAACCCGGGACCCACTGCGCGTCAGACCGGTATGATGACCACTCGGCCTCGCGGGTCGTCAAGTATTTAAGTAGCATATGATCTATTTCAGCGGATGTGGCCGCTTACATGGATATGTGTAATTGTGTAATCAACGACATATAAGATGAGTCTTACCTAAGATTGAAGACACCAAGTTAGAACACCTTGAATAAGTATACAAACCTTTCAGACCAAAACATAGCAGCGCTTAACACTGCTGTAATTAATCAGAACTAGGTGAGCCTTTAGCGCCTCCGGAATCGAACGGCAAAAGGTTCTACTACCTTCAAAAGTTAACTGAGAGGTGGTAGCACTTTTTGTAATTCCAAAAACCCTAATGCCACATCTATTTCTGCCTAATAACAACAATATTAGGCACTGCTGTTGTAGACAGAAGGGTAGTAAGGGAGACATAGTTATTCTAGATGTCTCTACTTGGTTCTCTGGATATAAGATTGGTATACACTGCTATGTTCTGGTCTAAAGGGTATGGAAGGTGTATGTATTCAGAGTTCCAAATTATTTTAGGCTAAGCCACATTAGCTAACCTCAAGTAAGACTCCAATCTTATCTGGAGTTGTTTTCAGATGTCCATGGGTGGCAGACTACGTAATATTAAGCGGGTTGCTACTTCCATAATGCAAAAAATATATATAACCATATAATGTATATAACGCGATTATTAATGGGCATAATAGTGGATATTAAAAAGAACTTACCTAGAATCATTAGCATCAGGTATTTCTATAACTTGTGGGCCGGTGTCTACAAATTCTATATCAGATTCATTGGCTACATCATCTTTGGGCTCATTCGACTTTTGTTGGTCCTGTTGGGAAGTCTGAAAAATAAAACAAGTCATTTAACACTTAAAGTAAGCATATAATAGGCTTTTGTTACCTTTTAATTAGCATTTATATGAATTAAGACCACACCTGCTTAAGGTATAATTAGTTTTAAAGGTAGTAAAACTCTTTATGTTTCGACTTCCGAGATACCAATGCCACATCCATTACTGCCTTATAAACGCAATGTTAAACGTTACTTTGTACTGTTCTGAAGGATGTGGTACAGGAGACATACTTATCCGAAACGTTTAAACTTATTCAGGTAAGCCTGATTTTATCTAGGATTGATTACAGGTGTCTATAGGCGGCAGTAGCCACTTACCATCAAATAGACTGCAAGTCTGTCTGGTGCTTCAGTATTATACAAAAAAAATACTTGGGATGATTTTGGCGACTTTTTGACTGTAGAAATGAAATGTCTTTATTTTTTTTTGCATAGGCCTACGGGGGCACTTACAAATTGGCAGTTACAATATTTTTTTATTACACTACCACCAGATCGGAACACGACCACAACTGAGAATATCCGGCAAGAAACTAAGCGGGTTTGTCTTTTTTGTTTATATAATATCTTTTTTTTTCTTTAGTAGTAGTCTCTAGTCATCATAAATAAATGCAAGCATTGCCACATCATCAATAAGGTTTAGCTGCGTTTATAGATGTTTCGCATCAAAAATATTTAGTTAAATATATAAATAAGAAAATGTTAAAATTAAATTACTATAATACTATAAGATCTATAGGGAACCTTCAGTTCCTGAGTGCATTTTAATGCTCACCAAGAATGGTAAATTCTGATTTTGGTTCTGTTGCATCTGCATTTCATTCATCATTGGCATTAGATTCTGCAAAAAACAAGGTAATTGATTAAACACTACACAGTGTTTTATCGTATTATCATTGTAATTTGTGATGTGCCAGATAAACATATTCATATCCACAAATATCCAAGGCAAGAAAAAGATCTGTAACTGCATCTTTCAGACAGATCTCCAATGCATCTTTAAGAGTATTACATATATACACTTATATTATGTTTAAATTTATAACATAAAAAATATGTTATGAAATAAAATCACTATATCAAAATCTTTTAAAAGTAAATTGTATTATTTGAATGTTTTAAATGATCTATGATCCGTATCTGCAGATTTATTATTTGAACAATCTGGCACATCTCTAATTGTAACATATAATACATTATAACTTACAGGTAATTGCATTCCTGACATTAGTTGTCTCATTATCTCCGGATTGGTCAATAAACTGGAAAAAATCATACCATTTTATTATATACTTCACATTTTGGAAACAAACAATTACTTTGTCTAGATAGCATTTTGTAAATATAAATTGCACTAAAGATATTTTCCCGAATCTAGAGTGGTTTTGTCGAACATGAATGAAATATTGAATGAAGTGAATTAATTATAGTTAATGTAGTTATCATATTAATTTATTTATTCACCTGCCCAAAGCTTCTGCTAGGTTATTGGTCTGATGACTTTGAAGTGTCTGATGAGCCTGATGAGTTTGATGAGATTGGTGACTGTGATGCGACTGGTGTCCCTGATGAGATTGGTGGCTCTGATGAGACTGATGACTCTGGTGGGATTGGTGGCTGGAGTGGGTGTTGTGTGACGAGGTGGGGGGGTGTTGAGGGGGAGGGTCGGACCCGGGCGCTTCGTCTTCGCTCTCGTACTCGAAATCATTGAGGAGTTTCCGGTTGAACTTTGTGGGAGGACCAGATGGCTCGTCCTGGAACTGATAAGAGAAAATAGTTTTAATTTAGTTAATAAAATGCATTTAATTTTGCTACTAAATTAATTTTAGCGTATCTTACAATTTCACTTAGAGGATAAGGATCTATATAGGGATTCTGGACCCCGTATTGTGCAGTACATTACAAATGCTTCATTAACAACAGGTTACCCCTTGTCATAAGGACTTCACGCATTTTCATAGATATATTTTACATAACTAAATATTCTATATAAAAATATATTTACCTGATCACCTCCCATCGGTGACATGTGTGGGCTGTGCTGAGCAGGAGTTGGTGACAATTTGCTGTCGGTTGTATTGTGAGTAATGTTTAGGGAACTTCCTGAAATATATCAATTAAACACATCACTACAATATCAGGTTATAAGGGAGTAGAATCTTTTGTTATTCTACTTCGAATGTATTACTGCCACATCTATTTTTGCCTAATAACTGTTCTGGTCTGTCTAAAGGAAGTGGTAAGGAAGACAAAGTTATATGAGGCATTCCAACTTAGAACTCGGTAGCAATATGTATCTAGCTTCACATAAGATTTATGAGAAATAGGAATTATGTTTTGGATGCCACACTAGACTTGCCATAGATGTTCTGAATGGATAAATGCTAATAGACCAACTAATCAAAATGTTAATATGAGCTATCATCCCATATACGTAATAATAGTAAGTGAATAAGTTGTATGTTAGCAAAGCACCACATTATTTTCTAACAGACTAACAGGTAGATATCTAAATTTAAATGTATTTTGTTTATTCTATGTCTGTTATGTTTGTCATATTTGTATGTTCAGGGACCTAATCACACACACATACAAGAATCTTAGGGACTTAAGTCTAGAAATTATAGTTTTTCTTACTGTTTTACGATATCAGTTATCACTATATAGGTTATTTGTATTAATTATTCCTTATAAGTAGATATTCTTTTTACCATTAGCTGTATTATTCTGCTGCTGTTGAATTTCCTGGTGGAGAGGGTGGTTAGGGTCTGCCATGTCGAGGAGGGGTTGAATCACTTCGGGACTGAATACATTATTCTTCTGCCACAGGTTAAGTACTCGAATTATGTTGCGCTGAAATGTTTATAAATACTATATTAGTTTTCAAATTAATATGTTACTGCTCTACTACTGGGTACACATCTCTTCTCAAGTTTAGAAGGATTAAGGCACAGCCCCCTACATATTCCATATTTCACAGTGAAATGAAAGAGATCAAATTCAATAAATCCGGAACTCGGGGCAACACCACTATGCAATTTTGTAAACATTTTTTGTAAACTTCAGAATCATTAAAATAATATCCAATTAATCCTAGCCATAAAAAATTAAGATTGTTGTCGAATTTTTAATACAGCTGCTGTGCTTTGAAGAGTGTATTCCGAGCATTTGCTTTTACCTGATGGAATGTTAAATGTTTTGCTTAATTTCAGAGTAAAACATTATTTGGTCAATTTTTGTGGGTTAGGTGTTAGATCAAATTCATAAACAAATTACTGCTGATTTTTTGTTGAAAAAGTTTTTGTAAACTTGTGCCATTATTGCAAAAGTTGATTGAAATAAAAACTGAAGTCTTTTTTGCTGACGCCAGAGTGGTGTTGTCATTCTTTAATTCATTAGAAGATAGACGATATTATTAAGGGGTACTTGATAATATCGTCTATCTTTTAATGAATTAAAGAATAACAACTTTTTGCTAGAATCAATTATGTTTAAACTTTTACAGTGTTAATTTTGCATTAGGTCACTTTTATTCTCACTATAGAATATGTGGAACAGTAGACTTCACACAGTTGAGAACATTTTATTTTAGAAGTCTTAAGTTGCTTATGTATTGCTGTTTTCTTTTAATATTAGAGTATATAATAATTGATATCAAATATTAAACACTATTTCCTTCAATATAGATTAATAACACACTAATATACTCTTGTATGAATCATTAAATAAAAATAATAATGTATGCTGCATATATACAGGACATTAAGAGATGTTTTGAGAAAATTGAAAATAGTGAAAAATACATCTTTTATCCAAAGATTATTGTTATTGTAAATGAATAATGTTTTTCTAGATTCTATGATTATTATCTGTATTATTCTAATAAGACCAATCACTTAAAAAAACTGAGATAATGCACAACATATAATTTTTTTAGCTCATAGATAATGTAGAGTAGTGTATCATCTTTAAAAATTAAGTAACAACAAGTTAATGATATATTATGTGGACATTAGAATTTATCGTATCTATGACATTGATACAGTATTTATCTTACAGTTAGATTAGAGCGAGATGAAGTATAACCTAAAACAAGATTTTATATAACGAACCTTGTCTTCTGGTGGACACCTGAACAGGTTGGCGAAGGTCTGCTGCATGTTCTTCGCGAAACGCGGCGCGAACACATCCTTGTCCTGACCGAACTGATGCCGGGACTGCCGTACTATCGAATCTATCACGTACAGCCCAGGAACTTTGTATTCTGGCTTGCACTTTTGAATAAACTTTTCCACACTATGCACAACATGTTTATAAAACTTTATGGCCTTTATAGCACCCTTAGTGATAGCACTCATCTTCGCCTTCGATATGGGCGGCTTGTTTTCGTACAACCCGGATAACTGAAAGAAAAAGAATTTTTGAGAACGATGCCACGGCGAATTTAACCGTTCGAGAAATCCCACGAATAATACCTCCGCGTTGAACGCCTTCACTTCTGGCATATCCATTTTGATGTTTAACTCTTATCAACTAAAAATAAAACTAATTTAACTACTGGAAATATCCATTTGCGCAAAGAAAATCATTTTCGTGAGCAATCAACATGCTCAGAATTACAAAATGGCGTGCATATGACTGGGTTGCCATTCCCAACGTGTCGTACACCGCATTTATAAATTTCCGAGTAACGAAGCTATTGACAAGTCGTTTGTCATTCGCGCTTCAATATTAAAATTTTGTTCATACTATTACGAATATCGCGCGTCGTGAACATCTCACAGAGCGATTCATCAAATGGCGAAGCCATATAAACTTAAAGGTTTTTTTTATTTCATCATATATTTTTGTGTATATTTTTTTAATATGTACAAAGTGTAATATGACACACTTTAAAATGTATTACGATTTATTTAATTAGTGATATTTATTTATCCAGTAAACAATAAAATTATGTAAAGTGCGTCATCATATAAAAAACAAATTAAATTAGCAAAGCACCTTGACCCTTTATGCACGTACTATCATTAAAAATTGTATGTATGAAGATGTATTGAATAGAGATGAATAATATTAGGAAACCTAAAGGAAACTAATGTTACAATACAATGATTGCTCTAAACACATACAAGCCGAGTAAAGTAGGAGGATCTTGTTAATATAATAATGTTCTAATGATATATGATATGACAAATTGTTGAGCAGACAATATACTTGTTCGGTTTTCGAAAACAACTTGATAAATCAAATCGATCCTCGCTAAGAGAGCCTATCGAGGATCGATTTGATTTATCAATTTTCATCTGGATTATCAATAAAGTGTATAACTTATATATATAATACGTCATATAAAGCGTTTAATAATAAGTAAAAACCCAACTTAAAGCCCTTAAAGGTTTCCGCTCATCGGTAGGATTAAGAAGCAACCTTGCAACACTAAGTTCGCCAAATAGTAACGAACCGTCTACACGTACATAAAATATTGTTAGAATATATCTTTCTTAGTTACAAACAGAAAACTCTCCCATTTATTTATGCTTGTTGTTTTGGTCGTTAATAACTTCGGATGTTTATATTGCTAAATTATATTATTTAGTATTGCTTAAAAGACCAGAGTCAAGGCGATAAATGAAATATATATAAAAAAATAATTGTTGACATCGGTTATATTTTACAGTACATATGTTGATTGATTGAAGTGTTGAAGATAATTTCTTTTTTTTGTAGATTACTTTTTCGGTGTAAAATATAAAGATAATTATGGAAGACATTAAAGTAATAACGCAGGATTTTGTGAACGTACATATTACTAAATCGGACAGCGAAGATGCGGCGCCCATCGAGCGACGATTCAAGAAAAACATCAGTGTTCTCGACTTTAAGGTTAGTATGATTCACACATTTTACTACTTTACCGAATATATCGATTTATGTTACATTCCAGATTGTTATCGTAATACCTTTATTTTAGCTATTAAAAAAGTAAATTGTATTATCAATGCATAAGATGTATAAGATTTATACATATATATTTTTAATACAATTTACCTTTCATACTCGACTTTTTTAAAGCCTGTCTTATTGTCAAAGTATTATTAATTTTAAACAATCCTTGATCATTGCATAAGGTAAATATATTCTCAAAAAATACAAATGGAAGAAATAACCATATAGAAAAAGTTTTAAATATTTTTTTTAGTTTATTAGGATAAATAGTTAATGTTTGGACTATTTAGAGCTTTAATAATTCATAAACAATGATAACCTTACCATCATGTAGCCTGATTACTTTATTGTTAGGTTTGTAATACACAGAAAAAGTTTTATTTTACTCTCCTTTTGATTACAGACAAAACTGGAGCTTGTGACAGGTGGTTCTGCAGGCACAATGAAACTCAAAGTGTATGACACAAAGAACAACTTTGTGTGTGACATTGACAAAGATGATGCTCTGCTTGGCTCCTACCCTATTGATGATGGTATGAGAATACATGTCATTGACAAGTTCACTCTGGTTCAAGACTTTGTGTCCAGTGATAGTGCAGAACGGTAAATAATAACTTAATACTATGTATGAGTACTGTAAGTGGTTAGGTTTCTTATGTCTAATAATTACCTGGCTGGAGTCAGCCACTGCCAATGGGTTTGTCAGGAGTCCATTTTGCATTCTATATTCTGATCTAAAAGGTTTGAGAGATGAACTTACCTACCAAGTACTAAAAAATTTGAGTAGTGTCAATGAAAATCAATTTAGGTTTAAGGTATACCCTATAAATTACTGTGTTTAGACACTTTGCAGTAGTACTCTACAACCAATTCAAACATTTCAAGGTATACAAGATATTCACTTTTGGCTTATCATTACAGAGTTATAGTATGAGATCCCACTGCAAAATCTCTAAGTTCATAACGTATTGAATTAAACTTACATTTTTACATAAGCTTATGATTAGGAGAATGTAATGACAACAGTTAAAAATGTGCCATAAATATTTTTTATTAAATTAATGTCAAATAATTTTCTGAAAAAAATTTCATTTACTTGTTTTTGAAATAAAATATCATCCACATGATAGCATTGTATGTAAAGAATTCTAAAATCCGTGGGTGCCGATATATACTTGGCCGCAACTGCTTCGCAGCCAGGTATAACCAGGTAATGTTTTAGGTGTATTTATTACGTTCATGACGTACACATGTATTCTATACCAAATTAAAGCTATTTTTTTTCTAGTATGATGATATAAGTCTGCCTATGAAAAAATGGCCGCCAATTAGGGTTGCTAGCTGTTAAAAGCAGAAGGACTCCGAGATAAAGTGAGAGAGTTAGCGTGCAACGCCGCTTGTTAGACAAGGATGGCGAGTGCCAGATTTTCGAGTATTTAAAGCCATTGCGCATGCGTCTATAGAATAGATAGGGTTTGCAACAATGCAGCTACATTAGTCATACCTATATTATATATAAGAAATTTTACACAACAACTATTGTATTGTATTTTTTATCTTTCCACATTCTTGTTTCAGATTTAAATTATCAGAAGAAGAATATGAGAAGAAGGGTGACACTCTCCGCTCCTTCCTACAGCGCAATAAGTTAGGCAAGTACAATGAGGAGGAAATGAACAAACTGAAAGAACAGCAGCAGAAAGAGCTTGAAGAGGAAGCAAAGTAAGTATACATTTGTGTAATGAAGTGACATGTTAATAACAATCTGATATTGAGTTTTTTATAGTGTATTTCCATAATAATGTATTTTATACCCACTAGCCATAAAGATTTTAAGTGAGTCTATAAACTACTTATCGAATTTGTGAATATCAACATACCATAATTATAAGGATGTAGAATATAAATTTCTTTTGTTTTGTCAGTATTATTACATATTTAATGCTGTCACTTTTCATAACAGATTTTTTTACGCGTATATTACGGTCTCAATGTAATAACATATAGATAGAAAGATACATAATCATTACAATTTACCAGTATTTTACAAGTACCTAAAGTTCAACTGTAAGTATGTATGTATGTATGTTCACATGTATTTTTATGAGAATTTGAATGTGTTAATGCTTGTGTGTGTGTACGTATACCAAGTAACGTTTCGTCGCATGGGAGCATAATGTGTCTTCATGGGTGGTCAGGTTAGCGGAGGCGGTGCTGGTGGGCGCGCGGTGCGAGGTGCGCGTGCCGGGCGCGGGCGCGCGGCGCGCCACCGTGCGGTACAACGGGCCGCTCGACGCCGCGCGCGGGCTCTGGATCGGCGTGCAGTACGACGAGCCGCGCGGGAAGAACGACGGCGAGTGAGTGTTACCGTGCCAGTAGTGTAGCGGGGCTTACGTGTTTTATGAATAGTTTAAAGGTGGATGAATTCTTTCTTCTACGCTGGTGGCGCCACCCTATTTCTACTTACCGACGAGCCGCGCGGGAAGAACGACGGCGAGTGGGTTGTACGTTGGCAGTAGTGGTAGTGTAGCAGACCTTAGGTTTTATAATAGGTTAACGTTGGTGGAATCCTATGGGGTCGATGCTGGTGGCACCACCCTATATCTTCCAAATAAAGTAGCATATGAAACCTTGAGGGTAAGATGTTCCTGTATCATGTCATGCTAATAACAGCAGTGTTAGGCACTGCTGTTTTTTGGTCTGAAAAGTGTGGTAAGGAAGACATTTTTTTATCCCATGCTTTCCAACTTAATCCTTAGGGATAGCAACATGCCTGTGGCTAAAATCACTCAAGAATAAGTCACTTAATTGGCCACTTACCATCATCAAGTTGCACTGCATGCTCGATTTTAGCTTCTACATTATACAAATAAGTAGTAGTTGAAATTAGATATTCTATTCAACAAGTCCAAAGCTTTCATCCCAGGAAGTTAAATCTGAGCTCTAACAGAAACATTGGACTTACTGACAATAAATATATTTGTAGTACAAAATATTTCATCACTTACTCACAGTTAAAGAGTATACATACTAAGGTTATAAATATCAAATCATTATCTGCACATGGTCAACTATATAGACTTTGGCCAAAATACCACACACTGAAAGGAACCCTGTGTCAAGCAGTGCTCATATACATTACGCATCATACAAACTTCTAAATAAATTTAATGTCTGTCCTTAGACTGAGCACTCATGTACTATTTATTATTTGAAAAAAAAAAACATGCACATTCACATACGCACACACACACGCACACATGCACATTCACACACACGCACACTCGCACATATACACACACGCCTATAATATTTACTTAAGCGCACAAAAAGCCAGATTATACTTAGTATTGCAGTGCTATTAATTGTTATAGTCCGTAAAATGTAAATCCGTAATTGGCTAATTAGTTTAACTTAGAAAGTATAATATTATTTATAGTAGCTGTGGATTTTGTTAAATAAATAAATAATTTAGCTCCTCTGCAGAGTTATAAGACAAGTAGGTGTTTTTGAAAAATATACATTTGTATATTAGGTTTAAAAAGAGCGTACTGTTACCCTTAGTTATATTACTAATACCTAGTTATATTTCTGATAATGTAATTTCCTTCGTTCGCAGAGTGAATGGCAAGCGTTACTTCACATGCCCGCCCAAGTACGGAGGCTTCGTGAAGCCAGTATACGTAACAGTGGGAGACTTCCCCGAGGAGCAGTTTGATCTGGACGACGAAATATGATCAAGCAAATCCATTATAACTTGCACCGCGTAGATTATGCTTGTATATCATAAAGCGACGCATTTTGTGAATTTGTTTCGCTTTTATGAAATTGTATGTTAAAAGACTGCTATCTGTATCTTAATGTTTATATTTTAATTTTTAAACATTTCTATTTATTAACGAAAAAAAAAACCGTTTACTAAACTGAATGCTGATAGATCATGTTTAATTTAAGCCTATAATTAGAACAGGCATTATGCACAGAGAAATATATATTTTTGTATTTTGGCAAAGGATGAAGTTAGTAATGGATCTTACATATTTATCCAATTATGAGTAGTAAAAATTATATTTTTTTGCCTTTCTCAATTCATTATTTTGAACGGATACACTGTATGAAATGCTGTTGTATGGAATTAAATTGTTGCGGTCACGAACATAAGTTTTTTTTTAAATGTGGTTATTCTATACATGAAAACATATCGTTATGTCTGTATTTAAAATTTAATCCAACCACATCATCTTTTTCGTATTACTATATAATGCTTTGGTAGGTTAAATGTC
>DWNE01004587.1:0-14975 GCA_018249875.1 Cecropterus toxeus
AAATATCTCTTTAAGTTGTTTAATTATTATATGTATTTTAAAATTGAATTTTAAAATTAAATAAAACCGCGAAAACGGCGGTCAAAACGTTAATATGTTACTTGTTTTACTTTTTTTATATTTTAAACCGCATTACTACAAAAGTAATTTTCGGTGAGACAAAGCTTTTATTCTATCGAATAGTCACAAATACACTATTGACGTAAAACAAAGCCACGGGCGACAACACGAAGATAGATGGCTTGACAATCAAGCCGTTGGGTACAAATTCATTTGGGACATAAATCAGAAAGACCTTAGGCTTTAGTCACACTGCACTTCCCAGTAATAGTGAAAGAGGAAAAATTTTGTTACCTAATATATAACCACTGTCCATCCATATTATTTGTAAACAAAATAAACAACTAAAACGTGAACTAAGAAAAAAGGTATAATACTTAATTGAATAATGTCTACGACGGTGGTAAGATCCTTTTTGGTTAGTCTCCTAAGATTCCATCACCATACTTATTCCTGCCTTAAAACTGTAGTGTAAAGCCTTGTGGAAAGAACAACTACTTATATGAGGCGTTCCAACTTCCTAGCTGATGTAGGAAACCAAATCATAAAGATCCTTTTAACTTCAAAAAGAAGCTACAATCCAATAGTAAATACACTAAAGTAAACGGTCAACAAACCATTTCAATTTCCTAAAGCATTTCTCTTCCGACCGACACGAAACCGGTAATGTATCGCCATTGTGAACACGACTTTAGGATGATTGCGTGCAACTTTCAGCCAAGCCTTCCCGGCACACCCGGTCGCAGTAAAAGGAATCACGCTCCCGCACCAGGAGTATCATGTGAATCTTTTTGCTACTGTACACGCAATTTCTTCGTTATGAATATATTGGCATTGTGCTTTGAAAGGTCACATGATACCAAATCTGTTTAAACCAGTAATGTATCGCCATTGTGAACACGACTTTAGGACGATTGCGTGCAAGTTTCAGCCAAGCCTTCCCGGCACACCCAGTTGCAGTTAAGCGAAACAGCTCCCCTTAGCAGGAGTGTTGTGCGGATCGCTTTGCTACCGTACACGCAATTTCTTGGTAATAACCACATTGGAATTGTACTTTTAAAAGGTCACACTGTATCAAATTTGTTTAAGCTTATATCGCCATTGTGAACATGACTTTAGGATGATTGCGTGCAAGTTTCAGCCAAGCCTTCCCGGCACACCCGGTTGCAGTTAAACGAATCAGGTCCCCTTAGCAGGAGTGTCGTGCACAACGTTTCGCTACTGTACACGCAATTTCTTGGTAATGAACATATTGAAATTGTACTTTTGGAAGGTTACACGACGCCGAATGTACTTGTGTCGAGAAGAAGAAGTTGTTTTGTTTGTTGTTAATTTTTATTATGGGGTTACAATGACAAAATATGTGACAATTTGTTTAAAGTAATTACAATTACAAACAATGTAAGTCTATAGCTAATGAGTAATCATGTAACACATAGCCCTTTATTTAAATTCAATTAAAAAAACACCAACGAAGTACAAAGAAAATTATATTGTTAAATATTGCGGAGGATCACTGCCCTTAGTGCGAGATTGCAACCTTTCCTAAAACGTTTTACCGTTTACGTTTTCGTTTACACTAAAAACAAGCATTTACATAAATAAAGGCTCTCATTACATGGAATGTAATCTTTTTCTGATATAAAATTAGAATCATAATTGGAGGAACAGTGCATAACACTTAACACTGTTTACGACACAATTTATTTAAAAGCATCTTCGCCCTTCATAAATGAAATGTAATTGAAATAAAAGTTATGACATTCAAATGAGGCACTTGCTTACCATAAATACCATAAAAATGATAACCCAATTTATTCACAAATTAACCTCCATTTTATTTTTGTATATTACTTATATCTTTTTAAATATATTTCTAATTAAGAAAAGCTTTCTAAAATTTTATTACCTACGAGTACCTGCATAATATCGACGTATTATTATAGTTAAATTATCGATTTATCATTAATTCTATCGGTTTGATAATGAGAATATGAAAATATTTTTGGAATTCAATTTTATAATCATGACAGTTATATACATAATTATTTAATTGTATGTATTTATAGGAACTGTTAGTAGCTTTCAAAAGTACGTTTTTTTTTTATAATATTTATAATATGCAACTAGAAATTTCACCTGATTGTAAGTGGCCACTGGCCACGTGGCCGTTTACGGACATATTTTTTATAAGAATGAAGTAACAAACGAACATGCAACCCACATGATGGTAGTGGTTACTGCCACTCATGGACACTATGAGCAACTTCATATAGAACAGGGGTTCTATATGAAGTCGATCACAGATGCGATGCTACTCCCGAGCCGGCAACCACATTCTTCTACCGAAACGCACGAACTGCTTCACGCTAGAAATAGATATATCGGTAGTACTTCCCTGGACGAACTACATTGTTTCTACCACCTCGAATCTTTGTCATCTTTAATTAATCCCGTTGAGCCCCCACAACCCCTAAGCATTCCTCGATTGAAGCCGAGTTTCAACCAGTAGGCTAACATCGCTTTAAGCAACCAACTCAAACATTCGTTTTATCCATAACTTGTAAGGCCGTGTAGGTACCTAAAACTCATGTCAATGCCAGCCGCTCGTGTAATTTATGCAAATAGTAATTGGTGATTTATTATTAAACTAGCTATATATATCATCTGAACCTGCCGAGCCCGGTGTCCGTGTTAACTGACATTAGTACCCGGCATAATTACTGTTTGACCCCAATACTAGGGCTGCGCTTAATTAATACCGCTCTGTCGCAACACGTTAAATTAGATAAACTGCAATTTCAATAAACTCAAGGATTATGCGATCGTAGGTTGCAAAAGTCAAGGATTATACGCTTCGTGGCGTTTAAATCTAGGCGTATCGGTGCACTAAATTTAGCACTTTAGTCTATTTTGGTATTCTAATCAAATGACGCTATTTTATATCTTTAAAGCAGAATGCACAATCTCATGTGTTTTAGGAAAGATCATTAAAAACGTTATTGAAGATAAACGATTTTGTGTCTATGATGGTAAGCGATTACAGTACCTCTAGTGCATCTGTAATTAACTCCAGATAGGATTGAACTAGTCCTAAAGGAAGTCATAACCGTGCTGAGTACTAAGTCGAGGCGGATAGTGCAAATGTATTTGTTTACACACCTTTTAAGCTAGATCAGATGCGTTTAATCCTGCTGCTAAGCAGGAATAGTTTTAGTGGTAGAACCTTTATAACTGAGTCATTAATCCTATCGTCTGTAATACTCATCGCAAGAAATATTACAGGCTATTCATAGGCTAAAGTAGTGAGTGCTCGTAGAATCATAAAGTTGATGAGTCGCACGAAGGCGCCTTTAGTACCAAAAAGGAGTACTTAGCCAAAAATTGACACTCTGTGGTGAGTAAACGGCATTTCAATATCCGGTCACGTCCACGCAAAATATTGGCAGCGATTATCGAGAATACCAATCAGATGTATTAACTATAGGATGTATGGACGCCGCATGTAAATCGGTTTGGTAATATCGTAAAACGGATCTTTGATCTTCAACCATTGTATTATCTATACGATCGTTGTCTATACTTCGATATATATGGAAAATGTTTGATGTTTTACTCTTATGTTATCAGTATCTAAAAAAATAATAACAAAAAAAATAATGACTTTTCCTGTCAGATATGATGCATTTGAAAAATATTTATCAATTAATTTTGACTTTTTCCTGTACTTCTAATTTAATTTCATATATACACAATGTTACACATAACATTCGGAGTATACATACAACGTGTAACTGTTTATTCCATAACATAGTTCATAAGGCACTATTCTGAGTAGTTATTTTTTATTTTTCTGTATTCTTACGAGCGTATGTCCATTTCTGCACGCGCTGCAGTCAAATGACTTCACTGAATGTGACATATGACATACATATCAAAATTGTCTCAGTTTGCACACTAGCATAGGCTATATAATAAAAAAATTGTTCCTGTAAAAAGGCAATAAAGAGAAGAAGGATGAACTTTAATATTATCACAATAATATGGGTGTTAAACGAAAGCTAGCAAATAGACCATTCCAATTTCAATTATAATTTATAATACTTTTATGTCACTAATTTGCCGAAAACTTCCTAAAAGCTTTAAATAAAATAAATTATAAAAATAAATTCCCGTCTACTAATTACATTTTTAGTAGTTGGGGCCTTGTTTTCAAAATTATTTCTTGTATTAAATGAAGAAGACTACATACGGCATTTCCAACAGTAGATACAATAAGTAGCTCCAACGCATTGTTATTTAGTTTACGGCCGCTCCTAAATATCGACCGGGAAGTGCCCGGAGCCGACACACAGTCGTAAAATCGCATCGTTCCTCCATTTCCGCAAGCGATTATAACGCTAATTCGAACGGAAAGTCGTAAATGTTTTATTGTAACACTATTAAACAAAGAATAAAGGTTCAATAAGGAACTTGACTGTTTCGTTATTTGTCTAACTAGTTTGGTTAAACGTTTAAACTCAAACATGGATGTAAAATATCTGTCAATTCAACATACAAAACTACAAGAGTAATTTTCTTTTTATCACATTAAAAAGTTATAAGTTATAGTTTATTTTTATGTGCCATGTGGTGTCTTGAATAGCATCACTCCTTCGCTTCCCTTTAATTTAGTAGGAGGCAACTACACGATAAAACCAGGGAAATGGCCAACAGCGTCTTTTTGTGTAATATAAAGACCCCTTGCGGTCACCAGCACGCATACCAGACCCTTTGATTAATGATAAAAACCCCTTAGGAGAGGCCTATGTCCAGCAGTGAAACTCAAAGAGCTGATGGATAGATGGATTGGGAAGTTAAAGACAAACGACTCTTTAAAGAACAACGACTCTTTAAATAATAAAGACAGGGATAACCTAGTAGTTTTCTTATATGATGGAAGTTTGGTACTTCCATCATATAAGAAAACTACTACGAGCATGCAGTCCATCTGATGGTAAGTGCCATGGACATTTATAACCAACCCTAATCATCTTATTTAAGGTTAACCACAGATGCTACCCTTGAGGACTAAGTTGGAATGCCTCAGATATGTATGTGTCTTCCTTACCACATCCTTCAGACTAGAACAAAGCGCATAACACTATTAGGCTGTTTAGTGCAGTAAAAATCTCTCATAACCTGGCGTCGCTCCCACCGCGTCGGGTACCTTTTGATGGTTTCCTCCTCGATAACAAAAAAATAACGCCGAAATAGATGTGGCGGTGGTTCTTCCGTAATCGAACCACAAAGAGTTTTACCACCTTTAAAAGCTATTATCAAACTAATTATAACATCTACATTCATTAACTTAATATTAAACACATTGTTAGCTAACGACAGAACACGAAAGAAAAAACATAACATTTATAATTATCGTGACAGTGTTTATATTGAAATTGTAAACGTATTGACGTCAAAGCATAAATCTAAATAAACACACATCAAGCCAGTTGGAAAAAACATATGCAACAAAAGCACATGAAACAACACAACGCGTGCAATCAAAACTAAATTGAAGCGCGCACAATTAGAGCGCATTCACGCCCCAGCTCTTGTATTCAAATTTCAACCGCGGCCGGAACATTATGAGTGCTTTTATTTTTCATTCGCCTTTTGTTTCCGTGACTTTATTTTGTCATCATTGTTGTTAGCGTTTGATTGCATGCGTAAAGTAACGGGTATTTGTAATGATAAAAGCGCTAGTGGGGACTTTATGCGCGTTTGTTTGTAATTGTTTGAGATTTTCTAAGAATCTTTAATGGAACGGTGGTGGTAGAACTAATGTAGTTCGACCGGGGTAGCACCACTGCCACAACCATTTTGTAGCGTGAAGCAGTTCCTACGTTGGAAGGTTGTGGTTGCCAGCTCACTCACACAATGAGTGAACTCAATCTTATTTCCCGAGAACTAAGATGGTCTAACGTATTTAAGATGGTAGCAACACGTCTAGGTTCGACTTCAGAGAGAATCCCTGTTATATTTGAAACTGCTTACAGATGTCCATGGGCGTTAGTAACCTCTTACCATCAGGTGGACTGCATGTTTGTTTGCTATTTCATTCTTATAAAAAAATAAAAAGGTAGTTAGGTTAAAGATAATAAAATCTAAACTCGTAGACGCCTTCTATGACACCTCAAATTGATATAGTGATAATTTTAGCTACATAGCGCCCACGCAACTTAAGCATTATTTTAATTAACATCATAAAGCGCAACAACTGTCGCGCGAATTAAACATTAAGGCATCTTTTTAATTACTTTAGTAGCTACTACTACTAGGGCTAAATTGGATCGCTTCGGACAAGTACGCATCCATTACCTTCATCCGCAAGCTTTAAACTAAGGAAACACAGTAGTGCTTAACACTACTGTTATAAGCCAGATAGCTGTAGCTGTAGGGTTCAAACCATAAAAAGTTCTAATACTTTTATAGATTTTAACTTTTCCTGAAAGTTAATTAAAATAAGTCGTCAGGTCTATTCAGATATATGGCGCAGGTCAAAATGATTGTTGTCCTGTAATTCTGGGACCAGAATAGGGCTTCAAAATGATTGAGTACCTATTAACTTACGTTCACAAGTTAGTATACATTTATGTGAAGTGCCTATCAACTGAAAACTTTAACTGCGTTTCAAGAATAGGTACAAATATTTCTATGTGCATATTTACTACCTTATTTATTCCAAGCATGATTCATGTTACGAAGGCGCTAATTACGATCGGTTTTATGACCAGTAAACCTACGCTGAAATACAATGATAGAAAGACCGACAATAGATGTAGATAGCGTCATTAAATACGTGGACTTTATCTTATGTCTTTGTTTGATACTAGTGACATTAATGGCAATTAAAACGCCATACTTATTAATTATCAAACTAGTAACATTGTTAAAACATTAAAACTAATAACCCGACTGCTATAAACGACGTTTTTTGGTTCTTGAAACTGAGACGATTCTAATGATATGTCATACGTCGCGATCCGTCAAGCCGTTTGGGCTGTAGCGCGCACAAAAAAAATGGACATGCATAAAAACAAACATACATACATACGCTTGAAAAACGCCTTCCTTCTGACTCTGAATCTGAATCGGTGTAAAATGTTTGAGCTTGAATATTAGGTTTAAATTAAATAAACCTTTTTCAGGTGGTAGAACCAGTTTACTTCGACCATAGAGGTACCACCGCCACACCTATTTTAACGTAAAACAGTTTTTGCATTTCGCTGGAAAGGTGTTGTTGCCGACACTTTTATATGTGATGCGATCAACGTAATCCTCGGGAGAAGCAAGAAATTTCGGCTTCAGGCATCCCTGTTCTATATAAAGTTGCTTACGTATTTCCATGGGCGGCAGTTACCACTTACCGTCACGAGAACTTTATGCTTGTTTCCTTGATAAAAAAATCTTGGGTACCGCAGTACAAATGACAGTAGCGCTGGTATGCTACTATCTTTTATCGTTATAATTACGTAAATTTCGTTGCTTTTGTTCCTCATAAATCCAACGCAGCTTAAAGACTTCAATAAAGACATTAAAGCTATATGTATTTACGGATTGTTTACCAAGTTCCAGAATCGGTAAACAGTGGACTGCTGGAGCACAGGGCCAAAATTAGTTTTAGAACGCGTGACCGATTGACCTGCGCAGGCGCCGGACATTCGTATGGTAATTATCGCCGTAAACTCGTCTCCATTTTGGTTTTATTGCAGTAAATAACTCTACAATCGTATAGATATGTATATTATGTAATTCCTTGATTAACTAATGAAGTTGTCTTCAGTAGAAGTGGTTTTAAATAGGGAGCTTATCTTCCAACTAGATTATATAATTTTTTTAAAGTCCTTTGAATTCGATGTCATGTTGTTTAAAATACAATTAAAAATAGGAAAAATGACCGGATAATTCAGTTTTGTAATCTATTATTTATCGGGAACAGGCACAATACATTTTTATGTTTTCTGATTTTTAAATTTGTTAATTCCAGACATTTCATATCATGTGAACTATAAATAAGAATATTTTCGAGAACTATTTATTTTCATGAACAGCGCGAACTACAAGTTCTACTACTATTCTTGGCTTACGATTCGAGATTTTTTTCTAGGCAAGTAATACGAACTTGCTTTACAAAAATGACTTCATTTGACAGACATTTAAAATTCGTTATTTTTAAAGAATAAATGAATAACTTTACTGAATAATTTATAACTAAATAATATGAATATTTCATTACTTATTAATGGTATTATAGAGTAAAAAGTTATTATTTTTTGAACTATAAAATTCTTATTTTCACAAAACCGCTGTATAAAATTATGTAAGTATGATACTGCGTGATATAAAGTGATAAAAATACTTTCTACAGTATAAAATATGTCTATTTTACGCCTTGTAACTGTCACACGCCCACGTCAAGTATGGATTGAGTTAGATTGTGTTGCTCTAACAACTTTATCGTATGAAGATATATTAGGGGATATATTAGATACTGAAATAAATTCATAATTTCTCGCTCAATATTATATAAGCGCTGCTGTGAAAAAACACACGATTACTTTTATTCAAAACAGTAAATTTTGATAAAAATCCTATTTTTTTTACACAGATATTATAGAGATTATATACAGATTATATACGTAAGGTCTTCAACTTTAAATATGTTAAAGAAGGGCAAATATGACATCTGTTTTTAGAAGTCAAATTAGTATAAGAGACACTTATTGCATTAAACCTTTTTTTTATACTTATGACTTGAAAATTATAACAACAAGATTGAAGAGTATCCTTTATTAGAATAACCTACAAATGATCTAGACTGGTCGCTTATTTCTTTGCCAAAATCAAACAGTGTCAGTGCATAAGACGTCAAATGTTCCAACTTCGGCTCTAAAACAACATATCCATTTATACATATGAGTTAGTCATTCTTGTCCAAAATCTACTAACATTTGCACACTAGATATAAATTGTTAAATTCTTTCAAGAAACTTGGCCGTGACTATCTACTTTGTTGGCACGAAAGTAAGGGTGATTCACCACTTTCTCCCTTCAAATAACTATAAAAGTCGAAAGAGATTTGTTAGAATAGTAGATATGAGAATTTAGAGGTACAATAAGCGTTTCAATTTATTCCTTTGTATAAGTATTCCGTGTATTTTCGTGCAACCATATATTCCGTATCATACGTTTTTATTTATTTTTAATGTTTTCACAGCTTGCAAGGGTGCTTTAAACCATTTCTTGCAAACTGATTAAGTTGAAATGTTGCATCCACGTTTGGTTTGGATAACGATGCATGATTAGCGGCTTAATGGCATTATCCTCAATCCAATCCTCCCTCATCCGCAATATAGTAGACCTTCAAGATGTCCAATAACGGACGAACTATATTTTATGTACTACTTAATAAGTACTGAAAAAACAGCTAGGTGCTGGAGCAGGTTAGAGCGTAGTAAAAGCATTTGGCGGAGGCTTTCGCCCAGTAGTGCGACAAGTAAGGTAAATTAAAAAAATGAAATAACATGGATATGTATTTAACATGTCGTGAACTTACCCTACTTTATAATATTCCAAAGTTTCATAACGATTAGCATATTGGAGTCATGTTTCAATTATAAATGAGTACAAGATTATGCGGGATTGAAAATATTTGTGTTGGTAACTAATGGGCGGGCCCACTTTCCTTCGTATCTAGGGCGCAATAACTAGAAGCGATCGCTAAGTGAAATTAAACACGGCTCGGGTGACGACGCGGAACTGCATCGGAACTTGATATTCACATAGAAAGGTGGAGAGGACAGTAGTTCTCGTTTAAAGTTAGTTGAGGTAGAACCGTTTGTGGTTTAGTAGACACCACCGTGACATCTATTTCAGCCTGATAATAACAGTGTTAAGCGCTTTGTTCTAGTTTACAGAGTGCGGGGATCTGGATTGAAGGAATTATCAAAGGCGCTCCCAACTTAGTCCTCGTAATCTAGGTACCTCCTATAGACTATGTGTATATGAGTGTAAAAAATCGTAATAGATCGTTTTATAAAGTTATACCGCAATGTTACGACTCTTATGGCATGCGTAAAGGTTAAATAGGTTGTAAACATTATGTTATCAATCTACACTTCATTTCATTTTACACTCCCTATTATTTATGAGTCAATTTTGCTCAGTTTATTTATTCACCTATCACTACGTCTATCTGTATTTAAGCATATCTAATTTAAAAACATACTTACATCGACCACTGAATTTGTTAAACAAGAACTTCGAAGTTATAATTGAAAAAGGAAAAATACGTGATAAAATATATCGCAATCCATTTGTTCTAATTTACTACACACTACATTTGCCCAGATTCAACACAATTTTCCAAATCCTTACAAATCACTAACTCATCGTCAAATCGAGCCCTTCGTTTATATGCTCGTAGCGTAATTACATTACATTGCTTTTACTAAAGGTATACATACATCGATCGTTTTTAGAAAGTTGAACCTCTCTTTACTTTGCATATACTATGAACCAGCTGACACAGTAGTCTTCGGAGGGAGCGCCGCGATTATATTATTTGTTTACTCAGCGTGAATCGTGACCACACATTAGTACCCATTGTGTATAGAAATGTAGACCGTAAGAACTACTTTATAAAGGTCAAGCACAAGTTTCACTTGTATACAATATTTAAGCTTCGTGTCGGGGAGGAAATGCATCGAAACTTGATATCGCTGATTGTAGTCTCTGGAATTGACTTTTATTTTTGTGCGTTACCTTATAAATATAGGTATAAAGAATTCCTCCCGACGTCTCCCCTCCCGCTTTCGAGTACTGAACAGTGGCGGAGTGTGAGTTAGTGGCACCCAGGGCAGAAGTTAAATTAAGAATAGTTGGCGGAAAGAATAATCTCATAAAAGACGATCAAAAACAGATCGCAAAAAAAGATCTGAAAAAGACGATCAAAAAAAGATCGTCGTCTCGTAAATATGCCTAA
This sequence comes from Cecropterus toxeus, assembly GCA_018249875.1. Lineage (NCBI taxonomy): Eukaryota > Metazoa > Arthropoda > Insecta > Lepidoptera > Hesperiidae > Cecropterus > Cecropterus toxeus. The sequence continues at coordinate 11,087 of DWNE01004587.1, forward strand.
TATGCCCGGGGGTGCAAAATTAGTTTCAAACTAATAAGAAAAATACCCGTCATTTATTACAAAAAAAAAGAAAATTTCGCCGCCCCAAAACGTGACCATGAGTCATGTGCTCCCTACAGCGATTTTATTACAATTTTTCTAAACAACATTTATTTACGTTGTCACTCACACATTGCAAAGTATATTGCAATGTACTTTGCTATGATGGACAAAAACATAAATAATGATTGTTTTGAGGCAACGTAATGAATTCGTATTGAATTCACTTAACAATGACAACTAAGTGTGATGCGCTACCTTGCCAGGAAATTAATATAATTGACCATATAATATTTACCATGCAGAAATATTTACTTATTAATGACAACAAGTGTTTATTGTAGGTAATAGATAAAAATAAGCTACCGTTATTTACTTTAAAAACATAACATTAAAATTTAAGTCTCTACATTTTTACTAAAGACATAACAATGCATAAACATATTATTAACTCATTTGTTAAAATAGAAGATACGAACAATCCCATTGAAAGGGATTGCAAGTAAACAGCCGGCTTATTGACAAAACGACCCTGTTTGGTATGTAATCGCCCTACGAATGCTTCCTGAAACATCTGAAGGGGTCCTCGGAGCACAAGGGAGTACTTCAGACTGTCTCTAATCTCCTACTTGAAATTGTCACTTATGTATGAGAGTGATCAATGAGGAAATAAAAGGGAAAATGTGGTAAACACAGTATAGGAAAAGTGTAGAAAATAATGTATAAAATGTAAGAAAAATTGAGTTACACGCATTTACATATAGGAACAAACAAAAGGTATATGTATAAATACCTATAACAGTATTAATTAAAACAATATTTAATAAATAATTCTTAACATGCATAGTCTACTTTTTTTTTTGTCCTTCGCTGTGGGAGCCACGACACACAAAGACGGATACACGAATACCTACACCTAGAAGAAATCTAAATTCAACATTTACCTGTCTGTCTGGCCGGGAGTCATACCCAGAATCCTCTGCGTGTCCGACCGGTATGACCGCTCCAGAATTCTGTAATTTCTAATTTGTTTACTTTTTTATCCCAATCAAACAGTTTTCTTTGAACAAATATGTTACTTTAGTTACCTAAAGTTACATAGACACGGAATTTTCAAAACTCCAAAGATTTTCGAAGATAATATTCATGGCAAGATGTAACGGAGGCGATTGACGACTTAGCCACTAAACCGTTATGCATAATCTTATATCAATGGTCATTGGAACAGCGGGGGGTAGAATGGCCCAGCGTTCGTCTATTAGCAGTAGAAGAGGTTTCCCAACAAAGAGATTTATCGCCAACCCACTCATTTGACGTAACAATGTTTACATTAATGCGTATTAGAACATCGTTAATTCGATTAGCCAATGATTCGGATACATCTTGAGCAATGCCCCTATAGTCTATTTACGATACATAACGTTCGTAAACCTATGAAATCAGCCAAGAAAAACATTTCACATGGCGTATTCTTGCGACATCGATGTTAAAATGATACGATGAGTTTCATTTGGACGGTAATGAATGGACAGTTGGTGCAAATTACAGTTTATAAATATCATACAGCTGAAGAATTTGTTGCAAAAGCGAAGTTTTATTGAAGTAGATTTTGATTTGTGTATATATGCAATGAGAAATATAAATCTTACTAATACTATAAATGCGAAAGTTTGTCAGGATTGTTAATTGTTACTCGTTGACGCAAAAACTACGAATTGGATTTAGATGAAATTTGGCATTCATATGGTTGATATCCTGGATAAACTCATAGAATACATTTTACTGTGATCTATGAAGTAAGCGAATGGAGCTGCGGGAAAAAGCTAATTTTAAATAATACAAGAAGTGAGGGTGGCGGCATGTTTTCAGGATACAATGATTTCTTTTAATGTAACAGTGTAGTGACCTTACCAATAATACCATGTATGCATGTAAATAAGATGACGCTTTTTTGATCGACTTGACGGGGGCACTGCCGTGCCACCAGGTAAGAACATGAAGGTTCATGAAAAAATCTTAGGCATATTAATTAATGCTAAAATCTTTTAAAAGTATTAGTAGTATTACAAAAGAAATATTTTGTTCATTATTGTATTTCTGTCCTTTACTCTGGACCTGCTTATATTTTGAACTTATATATTAGTTAAAACATATTGACACTTTTTTAAATTATCATAGTTGCATTAAAAATTATATTACTGTTTGTATTCGTTTCTTACTCGATGCTAGCCTTCTTTAATTTATTTGATAAAAACATCCTCCTACCTTTGATATTTGTATTAAATTGATCAGTCGTAACACAGTAATTAATAAATATCATCAATCACTTAATATTAAGTTAGACGACTACTCAATGACGGTAAAATATACGTTAATAAATTATTACTTTATTACTTTGATATCCATTGCGTGTTAAAGTTTACATGACATACAATATGTAAGACATACAAATGAACGAATAAAAGTAGGACAATACATAGTGCGAATTACACCTGAATGAAGTAATATACACATAACGTCACATGACTGATGTGATATCACATGGGAATTTCTCGTAGAAAAAAATGTATAAAATATTAATCGAACCAAGTAATGCTAAATTTTTTTGAACATTTCCTTAAAATGTAAAATAATCGTCATATGTGTAATACAATTGTTTCGAAAGACTTTATTAAGTAACTTTACTATTTAATAAAACCACACAAAAACATGCAAACGAATTCAAATATTACAAAGATTGTGAAAGCTCAAAAATTCGAAGCTTCTGTTAATAGCAAAAGTAATAACATGAATAATAAAAAGTTTTCCACTAAACGTTAACAACAGACTAATCGATGTATCAAATTGTATACGCTTTCTCGTCTTTAGCTAAGTGATTAGATAAACAAGTTCGGCACGTGGCCAAACGTACACGTTCACGGTTGCACAATGTAGCAGAACTGGGCCGCCGTTGAATATTCGACAGACCGACTGATCCATGAACATCTCATATTATACGAGGTCTTCAACCGCGATCCCGCTTAGCTGATTACAGTTTTAACGTCTAATGAATTTCGGATGATTTTTTATGTACTCGCACATTGTGTTCAAACTTTTTTTGAATTGGCTAAATGGACGTATCTATGGTTGGACAATGTAGTAGAAACTGGGCCGCCGATAATTACTCAACAGATGGACTGATCCATGAACATCTCATATTATACGAGGTCTTCAACCGCGATCCCGTTTAGCTGATTACAGTTTTAACGTCTAACGAATTTCGGATGATTTTTTATGTACTCGCACATTGTGTTCACACTTTTTTTGAATTGGCTAAATGGACGTCTATGGTTGGACAATGTAGTAGAAACTGGGTCGCCGATCATTACTCGACAGATGGACTGATCCATGAACATCTCATATTATACGAGGCCTTCAACCGCGATCCCGCTTAGCTGATTACAGTTTTAACGTCTAATGAATTTCGGATGATTTTTTATGTACTCGTATATTGTGTTTAAACTTCATTTGACTTGGCAAATGGACGCGTCTACGGTTGGACAATGTAGCAGAAACTGGGCCGCCGATAAATATTCGACAGACCGACTGATCCGTGAACATCTCATAATATACTAAGACTTCGGCCGCCATCTTGCTTGTGTGATTAAAAAAATTAGCGTCTATAGAATTTTACATGGAATTTTATGTATATTTTTTTTTATAAATATGAAATAGCAAACAAGCAAGCAGCCCACCTGATGGTAAGTGGTTACTGCCACCCATGGACATTTGTTAGTAACTTCATATAGAACAGGTGTTCTATCTGAAGTCGACCACAGATGCGTTGCTACTCCTGAGGACTGAGATGGTC
>DWNE01004588.1:0-14974 GCA_018249875.1 Cecropterus toxeus
TTTGGTAAAAAAATGTTATTTTGATATTACAAACAGACACTTCAATTTTATTTATATGTATAGATGTATAGATGAAAGGCTGGATGTTAATAGGTGTAAGGCGGATAATGGGAAGGAAGTCCTTATGAGATCTTATTTCGAGGAGCGTTTATCTTAGTTCTGGAGCAAGTTTGACGCGTTACGTTTTCGGCCAGGGATATCGTATGTCAAAGATAACGCTATTTTAGAAGACCCTTTAATTTTATAGTTTCGTTATAAATATATATTTTTTTATATGTTAGTCCTAAAATGACGATAGCACGCGTGTAGATTTATGATATTCTAAGAGTACCAATTGTTATTTGCCAGAGTGGTAGACTATAGCCTAAACCCCTCTGATTCTGACAGGACCCATGCCCAGCAAATGGATTGACAACAATTTGGAATAAACTTTATATAAAGAGATTAATTAGCCCTCAGAACTGTTGAATTGCATGGTTTTCATTCACATATTCCCCATTCGTCATGTATGCCGTCGTAGAACAACGCAGCTAATGTTATTCATACTTCATGGATACTCCAATTTGTTATTGGTTTTATATAATATGAGATCAAATTTTGAACAACGCTTTCCACTTTCTGAAACATCGCATTTAATTGGACCCATTTCATCGATCGTTACATAAGTCACGTTTTGGTAAGCAGCTTTTAGTTTAGCAAATGTTTCTTATACCTACCTTCTTAGAATAGGCTCACGTGGCAAGGTATCCAAGAGCTTACAAGATTTCGGTGGAATGAATAATAATTTTATTAACCGACTTTCCATAGGAAAGAGAATATCTATTCGTCACGTATTTTTTTTAGTTACGTGCTCACGTGGCATTAATCTGCATTTTCCCCATTGAGATATGTACTATCTACTTATAGTATACATATTTTTACATTTTTATTTGTATACTATTTCCATCGATTTCCCCAGGTTGATATTCCTTTAAGTAAAACACGCTAAAACAAATTAAATATAAGTGGCACCATCCGCCGAGTCTCATGATGACATGTAGTCGCGACATTTTATTGTCATGTGGGTATTTAGTAAAAACGATCTATAAGCACGTTACAAATCTTTTTTACTAAATGTTTCATATATGTATAAGGTATAAAATGTATCATCAATCAATTTCATCAAATTGATATATTTGCTTCTGAGATATATTTTTAAAAAAGGTAGTTGTTTAAAATTTAAAAAAGTATTTGTAAAAAATGTTATCTTTTTTGGCGCTTGAAGTGTGTACCTATACCTACGAGAATGACCATTCAACATAATTATCGAGCATAAATTACAATGAAGAATCCTTTTTTACATAAGTTTTTTTTTATAAGAACGAAGTCAAACAAGCACCTGATGGCAAGCAGTAACTGCCGCCCATGGACATCTGTAAGCTACTTCATATGGAACCAGGGCTCTATCTGAACTCGATCACAGATGCGTTGCTACTCCCGAGGACTAAGATAGTCGCCTCATAAATTACATTATTATTATATTTTGCTCTTGTAAGTGTCCTCATTTATTTATCGAAAGTGTATCTGGCCATGTTTATTTTTATCTGCGGACATTTTGCCATAAGTTTCCTTGTTTCATGTGTTCCCCAATAATTGGCTCTGAAAGTCAATTTAACGAGAATAATAACGTGATAACGTAACATATAAAATAATAGGTATATACGTCACGTGCGGTACAATACAAATACCTAATTTTTACCTAGTATTTACCCAAACGGTAGGTTGTTGGTAGTACCTACCTAAATCAAGATTTAGATACACAATAAAAAAATCTAGTAAGTATTAAAGATTTTTTAAGAGCGCAAACTGAGGAATTCAATAAAAAACTTGTTTATGCATAGAATTATTTTCATGTTCTGTTTATAACTTAATTTCAGCTGGGATTTAAACTACCGGATTCCATGAGCCGAAATCACTAATTTGCTTTTCAGATGCATAAGAAGTACAGTCTTACTAATATTATAAATGCCAAAAACTTGTGAGGTTTCGGTATGTGTGTTGTTACTCTTTCACTCAAAAAAATTAGATCGGGTCTGAAATTTGGCACACAGATAGTTTATAATCTAGATTAACACAGGATATTATCGTGGTAAACACGACTGGACGGGCTGAGCCATGGGAGTAAGTTAATGCATTCATAATTTGTTGTTCGTACGTAAGTGGTATACCTATGAAGTAGTAGTTATTTTTAACAGCTCATTTTATTTTAGAAGGAAATTCCAATTGATATATATACCCACATGCAGATAGAAGCAGCCGTTGGCATCTGAGGACCAAAAGCGTGTCTAAGCTTGCGTTTGAAAGAAATATATTGTTCTTTATTGGAAATAATAAACTGAAAAAATTGAAGAAGGTCGAGGGTTTGAACCCTTTTGCATCTCTTTCCTCTGGAAACATTAGTATTTCCTTCTTATATTTAAATTTAGACTACTTACTTAACCATTATCATAACGCAAGCGCAAACGTTACTGCCTTCAGACTAAGGTATTATTACCTACAAATTCTCAATTCTGTGAATAAATACAGAGCTGAGCAAAAACAGTCAGACATAGAATATAGATATTTATTTGTCACTTAAGTAGATGACTGTCTGCCCGAGATTGAACCCTTAACCCCTCCGTATTTCTGATATGGTAAATGCACCATGCGGGTCATGTAAAACAATTCCTACTAAAGAAATGAAATAATGAAACCTCACCTGTATATCCGGACTGCAGTTCCAATAATTGGCGATACTGCTTCCCAATGGTCGAGATCCCGACTGAAAGACCGAACTTACAAAGCTGTCTTTATATAGAAACACGTGGGCGGTTCGGGAACAAGTACTCTAAACCAACGGGTAAAGCACAGCGGGTAAGAAAGCGACTTATTTAAACTACCCTTGTTGTGTAAATACTATTGGACTCCTATATATTTTGCTAATAAACTAAGTAGCAAACTAGCATCTGTCCACCCATTAGTGGTAAATGCCACTCTAGAATGTCTGTTGATGACAGCAAATGCGACTGAAGGCCTGACCTATTTATGCCATAGATGCGTTGCCACGAGCTGATTTAGCAGCAGGCTGAGTAGACTGGAGCCTGGGGAGTCAGACTTCAGGGGCGGCAAATATATCAACAAATTAAAAAATATATTTAAAGTGTTTTGTTTCTCTTTACCTTTAAGTATATGAAAATGACATTGTTTCAAATCATATTATTCTTTGAACCAAGTATCTTATACTAGCTTACTAGATTAAAACCATTAAATTGAACGGCTCCTTAGATAACTGAAAGCTCCCTACGCCTCGAGGGTTACGACAACAGTTGCCTGTTGACACGATGTTTTGCAAATAAACCGACTGTCACATGGCACCCCTAATTGATCAATTTTTATTTATATTTATTACGTAATTAAATTGATTTAACTAAGAAATGATAATTATACCGTTAAAATAAATTACCCCTAGAACTTCGTTTTGTGCTGTATAATGTAACAAAAAACCAGTGCTTATGTATAGGTATATTATGATTTAATGAACTGTTCGTAGTGTACGTAGGTACCTCCATAATACCAATGTCAGAGGTAAAACTATAGTATACCTATAAGTTAAGAGATTTTTTTGCAATCATTCAATGAACATATTATTAAATAGTACTAATGGAGATATTTTATTGCTATGACTTTTGAGCATACACCGTCGTTGACCCATTACCCGTAGCGCAAAGTGCGCATGACCTTAAAATAGCAACATATTTTTAAGCTAAAATTTCCATCATTAAATCCTCCATCCATCCTAAACGCCAATCCCAATCCATCATAAATGTTTGTTTTTTTTTTATTTCGATAACTTAGCATGAATTTATTTAAATCGTATGAAAACTATTTTTAGCTAAGTTTCCAAATGTGAATGGATTATGCAAAAAAAATGGAGGAGAAATATAAAACCAAAAGCATAAAGAAAAGGTGAAAAAATATTTAATGGTATCATGGTACAAATAAAAGGTACAATGGTACAAATTTGCCAGGTCCAACCAATGTCGTTCGACCGGGGAAGTACCACCGCTACACGTATTTCTAGCGTGAAGCAGTTCTTTCGTTTCGGTGGAAGGGTGCGGTTGCCGGCTAACTTTTATATGAGGCGACCATGTCAGTATTCGGGAGTAGCAACGCATCTGTGGTCGACTTCATATAGAACCCGTTCTATATGAGGTTGCTTACAAATGTCCATAGGCGGCAGTAACCACTTATCATCAGGTGGGCTGCTTGCTGCTTGCTCGTTTGCTACTTCATATTAATAAAAAAAAATCATATAAACTTATCGTGAAAAGTTGAGCGTAGCTACCGTAGTAGTCGTGACGTAGTTCGTAGAGTGACCGCTACGAGAGGAAGTCAATTTCCGCTCGGGAAACGTGTAGCATGTGTTGTGTATCTAGTTTTAGTTATGGCTTGGAATATCATGTCCACGCAATATCGAATAGGGTCACTTAGCCTCACTTAGGCCCTATAACAATAAAACAATATTATAGTACTTTTAAGCTATGATTATTTATCTATTAATACTGATCATAACTAATTTATATCCTAATTACTATTAATTAGTATAATAATAAGTTACTAAATAAGTTAACTTATCATTTCCAATATCAATGATACTACGGTAAAATGAGTTGAACTAGTTGAATATTCATTACGCCTTATAATAAAGAACTAAGCTTCAGGCGTAACTAAATGTCATGCAAATATTATTCAATGTCTAAACCCTTATTGGAAGCTCTTTTGTTCACATGAGTCTAAAATTAACACAGTAACCGCAGAAACGTCTCGTGGTTGCTGTTTAACTTCATATACCTACAAATACAAGCGTTGTGCCTCAATCTAAGAGTAAAACGTGACTTACTTAATTATAGATGTTGAAGAGAAAGTAATAAATTTTGCGGACAATTTATTATTATATGATTTAAGCTGATATTATCGCGGAATTGATACTTTTTAATATGTTGCGGGTACTCACGATAGGGTCGAAATGTCGACAAAAAGAAATTCAAAAACAGTACATCGTGAGTACCCGAAACATATTGAAATTTATTATTATGCTTCTTTTTCTATAACAAAGATCTTTGGCGCTCAAGTCGCGATATCGGGATACACGTTTTGGACAGAGACGAACATTTCATAGTATATTTAGTCTTAATGACCTTCGCAAACTTATTCCTGTACGGGCTCCTAATTTAAGTCCTGTTTCGGAAAGCGTGATTGAATATAATTAAACGCTTAGTTCTGTTTAACAATAGTGTTGTAAACTAGAACTGCCGTATTCTACTTAGAATGCGCAGAATAAGCATGTTTCACTTATGTAAGGCAGATCAATTAGTCTTCGTAACTTACAGATAAAAAATGAATGCTTATCTAAAAATCTTAAATACAAACTACAAAATATTCATTTCCTTAGCCGGGAATCGAACGAGAATTTTTAACGTCATCAGCTAGTGCTACTTAAAAGGATCAAAATCTACAAATCAACTGAAACAGCTGAGATTTAAAAAAATAGGTTGAGAAAAATGTAGATTTTTGAAAATCTAATTATGTGTCGCTTTACTTTTCAGCAAAAGGCTATTCCTCATTATTTTGGGCCTGGTCATTCACACTTACTTTAGTATTAACTAACAATTTGAAATCTTTACTCGTCGTGATCAACTATTTCATTGAAAATGGAAAATAAGAATTACCGGTGATGGACCATATTGATAGACTTTTTTTTTTAATTTAACGTTACGAAATCATAGACTATTATTGTATACCGAAAAATGTGGTTTGTAAATCTTCGATCTTAATCATAGATAAGTTCCATAATAGGTGCAACAAATAAAACACAGTTACGAAGTTAAAATATTGCGTTTAATAATAATAATACATGACAAATCTCATGGCACCACGTAAAGGCACTGAATCACTCAACGTAACAACAACTATATACACAATAACTCAACGGGAACACCGAAATGGCGCCTTTTATTATATTTTAAAACCAATTCGTTGTTCTGCTTTGAATAACGACCAAAATACATTATTCCGAACTACTTTTAAGCACATTTTCACCCGCGGACGGGTACTCACGATACGTATTTTTTGATTTTTTTACAACAGACATTTCCATCCAGTTCCATGGATCGTGGTCAAGGTGAATCTAAAATGTGATCACGATCCATACAACCTAGTCTAAATATCGGCAATAAAAAAATTAAAATCGCGTACCAGATGCACATTAAAATGTGTAATATCCTCGATTATATTAGTCTAAAATCATATACAATTTGAGTACACATTTTCAAGAATACTACTTAGAAATTCAAGATAAATATTTGTAGAACAATTTTGAACACAAAGTGTGAGAACAAACCGATGCAAATCGAAAAGCACGGTAGTGCTTTGCCATATTGCGCCAATGCACTAATGTGTTTATTTATTATTAACAGGAATAAAAAGAAATGTTGCTTATATGACTACTATTCTTATTAGTAGTATATTTTCTAAGTTTCAAAATTTAGAATTATGTAATCAAAGATTTTACTTTTAAAATGAGTGCAAACCATTGTTTTCCGTTTGGAATGCGTTTATATAATATATTTTTATTCACATAATTCATATTTCGCTTAAAATTATTATCTATTTATGTTCTCTCTAATTACTGAAAAATTTGTACGGTACTTATAATTACATACTATAAGTGCACATAATTAAAATGTATAATAATAACACTCTTTGTAAAATGTATATTTATAGGCTTTTGTTCTATATCAATATTATCATTATAGCTTGGCTTACATTTATATTTTAAACTAAGTTGTCCTGCTCAGTTGATTTTTGTATGTATATAAAATTGTTGCGTACACATTATTGTATTTATATAAAATAAAACATTTCACTCATATTAATTAATATTCCAAAAATCAAATTACAATCTCTATAATCCATCAATCATACAATAAAGCACGATATATAAAAATGAATCAAAAAATAGCAAAATTTAAATTATTTAAAAACTAATTAAATACATTACGTAGCATTAAAAACATAATAACAAAATAAAAATCTTATTATTACCGTAAAATAACTAGCGTTATCACTTCCAACGAATAAATTAATAAGGTACTTAATGATAATGTTCGATACATATATGTTAAATTCACAACGGATTAAAACTTTTTGTTGTGATGTCAGTCCCGTTATATCATTATTTAATACACATAGTAAAATTCAATTTTACGTATGAATCTACATAGAAGCTTCTTCGTAAAGCAATCTATTTCCATGTGAATAAAGCACATTTTTTATTACATAACAATATTTTATTTAAGGTACTGGCAGACGCGTCTTGAAGTATTCACGAATACATATTTTATTAATTAGAGGGTTTTTAATGACGCAATAGCGAATATACTAAACGTGCTGTTCATATTTTATCCTGTTATTTGTTTCTGTTCTGACAAACAATATATTTACTTTGTCACATCTTAACAGCTTCTCTTTAGTATATTTTTTACAAATTCAAAGATACTTAAATTATATTATATGATTTCGTAAGAAAAATTAAGGTAAATCAATAAAATACTTATTAAATGCCCATAAGTTGTAAATATATATATAATAGTTATGTATTTCTTTATTAAGTACATAAACTTGTGTAGTTCAAAAGTGATGTAAAAATGAATGATTTATTTATGTTATGTTCAGTTTTACTCTTTTTTCCAAATACAGGCGAAAAAATAAATGGAATTTCTAAATTTGATACACATATAGATAACCTACAATATTATATAGGGGAAAAAGAAATTTACACACTATTTATGTAGAAATTTGAAAATTAGATGGGATAAAGTACAACAATAAAATTAGGAAGAGAAATCTTCTATCCAATAATTTTAAGAAGACAGAAAAATGTTACATCATACTTAAGTATAGGTGGTAAGTAAAAAAGGATTTTAAATTAATAAGTGTCTCCATAGGTCCAACAATGGACTCATATTATCTATGTCCCAAAAACAGTTTACTTTAATTTGTATTTTTTTTTATATGGAAGTAGCAAACGACGAGTAAGTTAGAAGTCTTCGGAACAGAACTTCTTCTCACTCGGTCTTCCTTATGGCACCCTTCAAAACTGAACGGAACAAAATTAACACGTGCGTTGTATTAAGCAGGAGCAGATATAACGGTTGCGCCTCCTTAGCAAACCGTAACATCGCTCGACACTGACGCCGTCAAGCAAGGAGAATGCTACATCACGTAATGCTAACGTCATGAGGCAGGCGTTGGCGTGGTGGTGGCGCCTCCGCGGCAGAATGAAGTTATCAGATACTGTGTTAGAAGTCAGCAGCGCGTAACATTGGTGTTATTGTGGGGGCAGGTGGCGGGGGCACCTCCGTGGTAGAATGTAACAGCGTGTGACACTGACGTCATCAGGCAGTTGTGGTGGTGGCGTCTTTGTGATAACGTGATACGTAACGGCGCTTGACACTGACGTCATCGAGCAGGAGAAGGTATGGCGAGAGCGCTTCTATAATAGAACGTAACAACGTTCGACACTGACGTCATCGAGCAGGAGAAGGTGTGGCGGGGGCGCTTCCGTCACAGAACGTAACGGCGCTGGACACTGACGTCCCCGTGACGTCAGCAGGCGGACGTGGCTAGGCGCGCGCGGAGGCGGGGTGGTAGGTGATGACGTTGTGCGCGTGCGTGAAGGGCGGCGCCTGCGCGGCGGGCGCGGCGGGCAGCTGCAGCGCGCGCGCCTTGCCGCCCAGCGTGCAGCGCGTCGTGGCGCCGCTCTCCACCTCCACGCCCAGCTCCGCGCCCGTCAACCTGCGATCGTATTGCACTTTATACTACATTCGGTAATGGGGGATTACACACCGTGATAAATAAAATTTTGAAATCCACTGTTAGTCTATTCATCCATCGCGTAAATCATAGCCGAGTTTATTTAAAATTAATTCATTATCAAAAATAACATAAAATACAAATAATAATAGTTAATCAGTGAAAAAAAAATATACCAACCATTTGTCACAAGAAAACGAAATCAGATAACGAAGCTACTCACATGTGATATCTGTTAGCCAGCACGCCGACGAGCTCCCCGACGAGGTCCGCGCCGGCGGGGTCGGGCGCCACCAGCCCCAGCACGAGGTCGTTCCGCGCGGACGGCACGCTCACCACCACCAGCTGCGCGTCCGAGCTCATCACGCGGACCGCGCCCACCTGCCACAACACAATGGCTTAGTGACTAAACATTTTTAATTTCACTTCCATCAGCAGTTCAAACATTAAAAACAAGTATAAAATATTGTAAAACATAAAATGGTATGTAAAAATGACTTTATACAATAATATCCACCGTACCGTTAAGAGTCCCATGTAAGGTACGATGAGCCAGTAACCAGACAAGATCTCTGACTTTTTTTCTTTTTTTTTAAAGCACGCTTTCTACACTCAATAGATCTCTGACTTTACACTCAATATGCGAAACGATAGATAAAATTGCAGTTTGTAGGAACAGACGAACACTTAAATCACTAGTTTGATACTTCTGAAAAGCAAAACAAGGAAGAGAAAGGAGGACCTATTTATTTACTTACTAAATTCTATATAACCAACCTCAGTAATAGGCGTGGGTTTCTTGAGCGGCTTGAAGGTGTTCGCGTCTAGCTTATACAGCGCTGATTCAGTGATAAGCAGGCAGCGCTCCGCCAGCTTGTTGTATCTGTTGAACTTGTGCACGCGGCACGAGAACAGCGGCCGACCGATGTGCTGCGACTTCTGCAGGCCCGCTATCACCGACTGGTACGTCGCTGCAAGAACAAAAAGATTGTTGCAGTACTCGATTTTCGATTGACGATAAATAGTAACTGTCGTATATGGGTATTTGTAACCAACAACTTTGCTGCGTTGCTTTAACTAGTGGTAATTTAATGTAGTACATTAAGGTATAAATATCTTCTAAAAATATATTTTGATAAAAAAATATAGAATGCATTTCAGTCTGTTATATAAGACAAGCATAAGGATGTAAGCAACTACAATGATTTTGAATTTTACAAACTAAATATTATGAAACAAAATAATTTCTTTTTGAAATATTTGCAGAAATGCAATTTTATTAATTCATTAGATATTCAATACGGAAACTGTCATGTAAATATACATAAACGATTAACAACTGCTACATGTTTCCGTGTATAATTTTAGAGTAATATTAAAATGTTTCTATGTAATAAATTAACTGAAATGTCTTTATTTTGCATAGGCCTACACTTACAAGTTGTCAGTTACGATATTTTATTCTTACACTACTACCGGAGAAGATCCGGAACGAAACTCAGCGGGTTTGTCTATTTTGTTAGTATAATGTCTCTTTTTTAACAATTTGTTATTTCACATAGCAATACAAGCTAAGTCCAGTATCTTGCCTTATATTTGACTAAACATAAGGCTTGTTTATGATAACAAAATGAAAACCAACCTGCTTTATCATTGTATGTATTAATGGCTAAATAGTCTCCCTTCCAGACGCGGGCCGCGCCCCACTGCGCGCGACGGGACCTCAGCGCGCTCGCAGCCGATATCTTCAGCTTCAACTGCGGCCACTGCTCCCGGGGCACCGGCTTCAGCACCAGGTAGGCCCGCCAGCGTCTGTAGGCGGCCTGCAGGAGCGACACGGCGGCCCGGCGCGGAGCCGCTGGCCACCGGACGATGGTCCCGCGGTTGCGTTGCAGCTCCGATTGGAGCTCGGATATGTAGCGCCGGAAGCGGTAGCGTCTGGAACGGTTACGGTTGAGTTATATAAGTTTTAAAGATAAAGGTATTAGAGGAAAATTGAGTATTGTGAAAACCAGCTATCATTATTTTTAAAAGCTCCTTGTTATAATAGATTATTTCGCTTTTCAAATTAGATGAATACACGTGCGTAACAAATATGTTTGGTGCAAAGTTATGACGAATAATCTAGTTTCGATAATGAAACTATTTCTAGACTATATACAAATTTCTACCTTTTCTTATTTAAAAAAATATGTAACAAATGATTATACAACACAGCCTTCTAATATAATACTATAATCAACTGCTACTACTTCTACAAGTAACTACATTTGTATTCAAGTTCAATTAAATTTTTGTATTTTTAAAATAAAAATTGGTAAACACTATAGAACTTAAACATGGAAAGCTTAACGTAAACATGTCTACCTCGCCATTATTAAAAAAATAGTGAAACACGACAACATTTAACACCATCGTTGTAAATCAGAAACAAATATATCGAAAGCTACCCACTCACGCTACTCACGCTAAATATATGGAAGGATACTCACTTCCAGGCGTTAAATATGAAGAGCGCGGCCTTCATCTTCTTGTACCGCAGACGGGCCGCGGTCCCGCGCCACAGCTTCTGCAGCAGCACCACGATGGACGGGATGAGCGCCGCGCGCGCCGCCTCCAGCCCGTGGATCGTCTTCGCGCTCCTGCCACACACACATACACCTTATACAACCACTGCATATTTTTGAAGCTATACTTCTTTTGGCACGTTAGAGAAAATTTATGAGAGTAAATTTTTACAATGCGCGTCCACCGTCACGAAAAATCGACACCCTGAAGTTAGTTATAGTCAACCTTTTAGTTATATTTTTATTGTTTTTTTTTTTTTTTAATTTTAATTTACTATTTATTTATAGTAAAAAAAATACTATTTCTTTATGTAGATTTTTTGTAATATTTAAATAAACTTTTTTAACTAGATAATGCGTTATAATAAAACTTTCAATGTATTAAATAAAAAAAATATGTATGCTGATCATCTACAACTTTTCTACAATTAATGTAGAAAAATTGTAGATCATCAGCATACATATTTTTTTATTTAATACATTGAAAGTTGTGTACATAACAATTTATATAGT
This sequence comes from Cecropterus toxeus, assembly GCA_018249875.1. NCBI lineage: Eukaryota > Metazoa > Arthropoda > Insecta > Lepidoptera > Hesperiidae > Cecropterus > Cecropterus toxeus. Next base: position 11,973 of record DWNE01004588.1, read on the forward strand.
ATTAAATATATAGTATTGCTAACATACCTAATGAATAGTTTTGTGTGCCCGAACTGGACGTCGGTTACTGTAAGATCTCGTAATAGCACCATGACAGCGTCCTGCAATACATAAACATATACTTATATTGTAAACATTACATGAAACTTACTTTTTGATAAATTGAAGGCGGTAAAATTTCTGCCCAGTAACAGCGGTGGTACGTATTACTGTCATGTGTTCTGTTCTGCAGGATGTGCTAAGGGAGAGTTATCTGAAGTGTTCCAACTTAGCCCTCAAGGGTAGTAATGCTATGAATAACATCAAGTAAGACTTGATTTTATCTGGGGTTGATTACGGAAGTCCATGGGTGGCAGTCATACCACATGGCCACCGTCATGGCCACATACCATCAGGCGGGCTGCATGCTTGTTTGCTATTTCTATATTTTAGAAAAAAGCAATGATTATGGATATCTGTCATACGATATGTCAAATATCGGCTTTTGGTTTTTCCGTTTTGGGTAGTAAGAACGCCCACTATGTGGGCGTTCTTACTACGATAGGCGATATTTCGACGTCCTCTCCTTCTCGGTGAGATGAGGAGTTACGGTCTCCGCCAGCCCTGGGTATTCTGGGGCCACGCCCACACTGGGCGGGCGGAGTCACCTTGTCCCCCGCGCCGCGGAAGTTGGGCCAGGTGTACTGCGAGAGCATCTTGTAGCGCTGCAGGAAGCGGTCGTAGCGCAGGCGCGCGGCGAACCCGGCGCGCCGCACGCGCACGTTCTCCACCAGCCCGAGGTACGCCACCTGGTGCCGCACCTGCACGTACACAGACAATCATCAAGCAACCACAAACTAAACAAATAGAACGGTCCACTGAGAGCCAACATGCATAAAACCTCGATCGTGCCTAACGCACGCAGTCATTCATAAAAAAAATCATAGACATGAAAGAATAAAATGATTTATTTAGAACCGACACACAATATCCATCGACGCGGCTCTGTCCAATGTAAAAATTTACAACAAGCATGACAAAACTGTCTGCTCTACATTACGGAAGCCGCACGCGTCGGCGACGCGGTGCCACACCCGCACAATTTTTAAGTATTATTAACCCTACTCATGAAGTACCATACCACAGTGAAAACGTAATGGTCCTATCTGAGAATTTCAGCAAATTGAGTTACAAGTAACTTGTACTTGAAACTACTTATAATAACGTAAGCTATCGTTTAGCGCCGTGTTTCTGAATCGTTTTTATGACACGACTCCCTAGTCGCCAAAGTTTTTTTCGCGTACTTTTAACTAGTATCATTTTGTTAACTATTTTCTTAAACAACTTAAAAAACAATAAATTGAAAGATATATCTTTCAATTTATTGTTCTTTTTCTGAAGTACCTATGTCCTCTGGACCACTCACGCGACCCCCTTACAGATGCATCCTACATAGGTTGAAAGACACTAGTCTAGCGAAATAGAAAAAAAGTTCTCGCTATTAAACACAAACATAAGTTTAACATTAAAATTCAACACAGTTTTGTTATTACCGCAAAATAAAAATCGCATTAGATCTCTTTTATCTTCACTGTAATATATCAAGTGATTAATTTTGACTTTCAGAAGCCTCTATAAAACGCGTACAGTTACTAGATAGTGTAGATGTCCTCACCAGCTGATCGTCCCAGGTGTTGGGCGTCTGCAGCGGGTTGGGCTTGACGCAGCGCACGTAGAAGGGCTCCTTGCTCTGCAGCCCCGACACCAGCGACGCCATCGAGCTGCGGAACAGCGTCGCCGCTGACGGAGGACGCTTCGATGTCTGCAATAATATAATAAATATATAAAATATAACACGAGTGAACCTTGTGAAAATACTTAAGTTTAAGTGCTCACACAATATAGAAATACATAGTATATAGGTTAGGTTAGCATTAAAGGAGTATATAGTTGAGTTAACCAGCCGATCCCGCGGATTCATGGACAGGATGCATTTAATAATAAAAATATATTAATAAGTTGATATTCGATTTATTTAAATGAACTTTCCACACCAATAAACAAACACAGTTTCGGAAAAGAAACAATGAATATACAAGCTCTTTTTCTCCGAGTTTCATAGAGTATCTACTTAACATATCTGATATATGGAGCACCTAATTCAATGTGCAGCTTAAACTCATGCTATGCCACTGACCCCTCTTTTTTCTACCTACCTACGCCCAATATTCTAGTTCAATATATAATGGGTTACGACCAAGTACCGAGGTAAAATAATATGTCGGGTAGTAGCATTGTTTTTAGTAATGAATCGTGAGCGTGATGTGAGCCCCACCTTCTGTATGTGATCGCCGCCCTCGGGCCACATGGCGGCGAGCGCGGCGTTGGAGGACGAGTGCAGCAGCCGCTTGAGGTCCTGCCACAGCGAGTCCTTGTTCTTGTCCATGAAGCCCGTCACCGCGTACGTCACGTCGCCCGCGTAGTGACTGACGGACAGACAAGTTTATATTATTGTGCTGTTGATCCGTTCGTACACGTACACGCGCACGCGCACGTGTCAATACACGTAAACGTGACGACATTAATTTTAAAAGCTTGCCAGAAAGTGAAATGTATGCACGTCAAGGCAGGAAAGGACGCGCGATAGCATTGAGTGTTTTTATGTGTGTGTATGAGTGTTTGACGTGTCAAAAAAAAACTGTAGAAATAGAGCTCATACGCTAGCCGTACGCAGCGTTCTGATGCCACATGAATACGCTCTATCATCCAGCGTAGTATAAAAAAATATATTTTACGCGTCTGTTAAGAAATTCTAAATAGCACAAGGCACTAAGGAAAAAAAACGAGTGTAAAGAAATAATTCCCTTCAAAAGTATTTAAGGCTAGGAACGTTGTCGATGTAGGCACATCGATAGTGGATAGACAGATGTTGTGAGATGTTGAGACATCGGTAGGTGATATTATAAGGAATGAATCTTTATTCACATCGAAAGCTAACAATTCGCTGATAGGTAGTATGGTGA
>DWNE01004589.1:0-14971 GCA_018249875.1 Cecropterus toxeus
GTTCTGGGTCTGGGTGTTTGTGTATTCGTGTTTGTGTGTCCATGGCACCCACGACATAGGAGAAAATCCTACTGTGGGGCTATGAGTGTAGAAGGCGTGTGTTTTTTCTGTATTTTTTCGAAGTGTGGTAACTTTGATACTTATGAAAAGTAAACTTATTTAAGGAGTATATACCGCTCAGACGTGTAGTGGGACCCGGGTTCGAATCCTAGCCAGACAGAAATATGAATAATGAGTTTAGATTTCTGTTCTGGTTCTGGGTGTTTGTGGGTCGTCTTTGTGTATCCATGGCACCCACGACACATGAGAAAATCCTAGTGTGGGGCTATATATGTCGAAAGCGTGTGTTTTTTTTAATAAAAATAAAATATGGCAGATCACATAAAATATTAATCTTATTTAAAGTTATTCACAAATGTTCAAGGGTGATAATGACCTAAAGTGGTATACATTGCATGCTCGGTTGCTACTTCGATATCATCAAGATGACTCATAATTTAACATTAAAGCTTCATTCATCTCAAGCATCGCCGCCAAACCTCGGGTTCGGGATTGAAATGGAGCTAGATATAGTAGGGAAAACAAGGCATTCAAACTTAGTCCAAGTTGGAATGCCTCGTATTAGGGCTTGCCATGAATTAGTGATAGCACCACATCTATGGGGTGTTAATCGGAACTATGATTTTTAAGATGTAACCAGCTGGCCATGAGCATCCGTAAGCAATTTCATACAAACAGCGGTTTTATCTATACATCTATATATCTATAATCTATCTTAATACATATCTATAAAGTCGATAACTGTGGCGTTGCTACTACCGAAATATAGAATAGAATACTCTTTATTGCACACTGAAAACATAAACAAACATAGCAATAACATATAACGTGGATCAGCCATATGCAATAGGCGGTATTATCGCTAGACAGCGATCTCTACCAGACAACCTATGCATGGAAGGGGTAAGAAGGACAGGAGTAAAGAAAAGATAAAATGAGAAGTGTGTGTTAAGCTAGAAAATGGATAAGTTATGTAGGACAGATAAGTAACATAAAGTACACATTGGGAAAGAAAATAAATAAAATAAAATCACATGATAACCAATTTAACAAGCACATAAGAAAACAATAATAACAATAATAATCACAATAATAGCAAAAAATCAAAAGAGCACACCAAATAATAATGATAATAAAAAAAAAAAACGATATAACAGTAATTGTGAAACATGTACAAATGACGCAATCAATAAGGGAATTCAGGTTTCTGAATACAGTTTCGTCACTTGACTTTTAAATATTTCAAGCAATATAAGGTGGTTGTGTCAGGGTGGTAGAACCAGTGTAGTTCGACCGAGTTGGTACTACTGTTATACCTCTTTCTAGTGTGAAGCAGCTCTTGCGTTTCAGTGAAAGGGTGCGGTTGCTGGCTCGCTTTTACATGAGGCGACTATCTTAGTCCTCGGAAGTAGCAACACATCTATGATTGACTTCAGACAGAAACCCTGTTCTGTATGATGTTGCTTACAGATGTCTATGAGCCACAGTGGCCACTTTTTTATAAATATGAACATGATGGTAAGTGAACAGGGGTTCTATATGAAATCTATCACAGATGCGTTGCTACTCCCGAGGACTGAGATGGTCGCCTCATATAAAAGTGAGCCGGTATTCAGCCGATCCGGTGAGCCGGTGAGAATTTCAGCTGGTTACAAATAAAAATGAGTTAAGGTCGGGTGGCGGGGCGAGTTCATTCATATTTGCCACCTACGCACCCCACCGCCCAGCGCCTCCCTCTCTTAACACGCTGATAGGCACGGGCGTGGCGTAGCGCGACGAGTAGAGCGTCGTTGGTTTTAATACTAACTTAAGTGAATATTCAGTTATTATACAATGCCTTTAATACGAGTTTTTTTTCAGATTGAAGTAGTAAACGAAAATACAATCCACCTGATGGTAAGTCGTTACTGCCGCCCATGAACATATGTAAGCAACTTTAAATAGAATAGGGGTTCTATCTGAATTCGATCACAGATGCGTTGCTACTCCCGAGGACTGAGATGGTTGCCTCATATACCTGTAAGTGACCCGGCAACCACACCTTTCCACTGAAACGTAAGAACTGCTTCACGCTAGTAGGTGCGGCGATGGTACCTCCCCGGTCGAGCTACACTGAATCTGCCACCTGGAAAAAACCCTGAGTTTATTATGTTTACTTAACATAATCGTCGTTTGTGTTTTCGTGTCATTTTAATGTACATAGCAAGGTATGGGCTAAAAATGATAACAAAAACATGGAGTGTAAATTGAATGGATGAGAAAAGACATGAACAATGGTACAAATACTAATACTAAGGGTACAAATGTATTCAATGAACATGATAGCTAATTACAATAAGAAACAAACAACCCATCTAAGAGTAAGTGGCCACTATTGCCCATGAACATCTATAAGGTTAAAAAAATATACATTCATAAGCGTTTAAAAATCAGATAGAACTAGGATCCTGCCTAAGGTGGATTGGTACATGTGACGACTAAGTTGGAATGCCTGGTATTAGTGTTTCTATTAAGACTTTCTACAAACAAATACCTAAGTAAATATTTTGATGTAATGCATTGTAAGTTAATAAAATATTCCAATGATTAAAGTGCAGCCAAGATTGGTTTCTTTGCTATATTACATTTTAAGAGACAATAAATTGTACAATCTACGAGCAATATAAATACAAATATATTTACCTATATCTTTGTATTATTCTACTGATAACATGAGTACATTTTCGTGGTATTTCTAAATTTTCCTTCTGTCTATTTTGTTATTCGGTACAAATTACAGCTAGTATATAGAGATAACATAGTGATCTCCAGACAGGATATATTTAAAATTTAAATCCGACGTCAACCCGATGTTTTTAACAATTCAAAGTTGAACATTACGCAACACAATCCAATTCATATCGCTCGGAGACCCGACCATTCTTAATTCTACGCTGCTATTGAATATGATTATGCAAATACTTCTCGATTCGTAAATCTCCCGTCCGTTTCATGAATGGCGGCGTGGAAGGGGGTCCACCCTGCTCGTGCAATGATCGAGGCCACGAGGACTTGGTGATTCCGTTGGTAATGGTATAAGCTTAGGATTAATTGCAGGCAATTCTATGCCTCTGTCTCTGAGCGCACTTCTACATCAGAATACTTTATTTTATACATCAGTTATTATTTTTTAGGCTTAAATATTTAAGCCTGGATTAACTGGTTAAGATTTCAGACTAAGTTCTGTTTATTAAAGAAGGAGTTATGTCACTTATAACTATGAAGATTACGAAAAATACCAGTGTTTGGACTGAAGTTCGAAGTTTCCATATCTGAATTACAATATCAATTAATGTGCGCATTTTCTGTGATCTCCCTGAAAGTACTATTGCTAATAACTTATTGTGCGCATTGCACAACAAGTTATTAGCGATTGTGCTTTTTTGTATTAGTATATAAAATCACGTATACTTAGTAACTATATAAAATTCTGATAGTACTGCAAAAAAAATGATGATATCACCAGATAACATGGGGTTCCTCAGGAACCATCCCGAGGAATCAAAACATCGAGTACCCGTATAGCTTGAATTGTTGGGACATTAGGTATATTATTAGCGTAAATATACAATCCTATAAAAACATATGGATATATCCGAATGCTATACTGACTGCAGCAGACGAGATGACACAATACACTGCTCGAGAAAGGTACTAAATACTATCAAAATCATTCCGCAGTATACCCAATCAATAACCGCGTGGCTAATCGGTCACCATACCGGTCTGACACGCAGTGGATTCTGGGTTCGATCCTCGGCCAGACAGACATCTGAATGATGAATTTAGATTTCTGTTCTGGGTCTGGGTGTTTGTGTACTCGTCTTTGTGTGTGTCCATGGCACCCAAGACACAGGAGAAGATCCAAGTGTGGGGCTATGAGTGTAAAAAGCGTTATTAATTTAATACCAAACCTTTCAATTCTAATAAATAACAAAGTATTATAAAACACTGACAATAAATGAAGTAACATGATGCTAATATATTCACATGCCAACCTACGCGCCAAAGATATACGGTTTGTTGTCGAACAAGTTTAGTGTCCTAGTGGAACTAGGTCCATTCATTAAGAGCTTAAGTACAATAACATGAGCGTTGTACAATTTAATTAGTTTTGCTCGGCAGTAAGTCCGCGTTGCCGCAATTGGATCGCCCGTCGCTCGACCCGGCACAGAAGGATAGCGGCAAAGAAAAACAATTATGATACTTCAGACGCGCCTTGTATAATTTTAGTTTTATGCCTATCATTCAGTGTCTCCAATGTTAAATTGGTGAAATATGAATCTTATTGCGGTAATCACAACTAATTTCAAGTAAAAATATACTGTATTTAATATAATTAAGCACATGATCACATACTTATCTTGTATTAGAAATATTTGGTTTAATGGTCAATAAAACACGAGCTATGGACTACAAAATCCAGCGTGCGATATGACTTTTAATATATAATATGCGACAAAAGGTTTAGGTGATTGATACATATGCCTGCAATAATTATGATGGCGAGAACATGACTCTTTGAAAAAAGTACCACACCAGTAATTATTTGGCCATATAATCAAGAGATGACATATCCTTCGCTATTTCGTTCATAACGACATAAAAAGCGATATAACGATTTAAATAGCATACATACTGCACTGCACATGGGCATGCCGTCCACCTGTTAGCTAGTGGTCACTGTCGTCCATGGAGATCTATAACCAAGGAAATATAGAAATTCTTCCTGAAGAACAGATTCGTTACCGATCCTTAGGCAAGCAAGCAAGTCACCTTATCTACTCGTATAAGTAAACCGGCATCCAAACCTTCAACTGAACCGCAGAATTGCTACACACTAGAAATAGGAGTGGCGGAGTCGTTTCCATCACTGCCGCCACTACAATTATATGTATTGTGAGATCTGTACAGATTCCATCATATCTAAAAGGCTCCTCTGTACAGGCTTTAGTCTAGTAACCATGTTCCGAGCCTACGCTACTACTACGTCGATTGGAGAGATTGGAGGATGGGGCCGGAGAGTGGGCGATGCGTAGGTGGCAGCGTAGGCGATTCACCAGCACTACGTATATCACTATATCAGTATACCTAACGAAATGTTCGCATTTGGTAATTAATGCGTATATTGAGATTGCCCTGACGTCACCGCTTTCATATTTTGCGCAGTCTCCTTGACATTGTTCGTGTAAGTATATAACCTTGTGTAATTTGCTTTATCATTACAATCTAATTCTAATGCCGGGGTATGTTTTTCTATGACAAATCTTAAGCAGAGTAATCGGTCGGTGAGATATGATTTAGTATTCACAAATCCAAGAAACTAGCGCTACCCGCTACTATATCTTTATAGAAAATCTCAAATCTGTTAGTAGAAGATCATTATCGCGCGCCTACAGCGTTAGGAGAGCTGTTATCTGCTTTATGGTATTGCGTTATCCGTTTAATAGACCCTTTATTTGCCATACTTGTAGGGCAGTGATAGCCTAATGATTGAAACTCGGCCTCTCAATCGAGGGTCCAGACTCGAATCCCAGGGACCAGTAATTTTTCTAAAATGATGTGCATATTAGAATTTAATTATTACTGCTTCACGGTGAAGGAAAACATCGTGAAAATACATGAACATCTGAGAGTTCTGTAAGAAAAAGACTTCTGAAGGTTGTGTCAAGTCTACCAATTCGCACTTGGGCAGCTCGGTGGACTATGGCCTAAAACTCTCTCATTCTGTGAGAAGACCCGCGCTCAGCGGTAGGACAACTCTTTCTGCCAAATAAACGTATGCTGCCGAAATGAATACACATTCATTATTGTGATGTGAACTCAGATATCGATTAAATATTAATCAATTAGCCAATTCCTGAGTGGCAGTTCCAATAACATCAAAACAATGTGTATTTGACAATAGAACGCCTGTTAAGTTATCCAGTCTAACATGAACTTTTACTGCTTGGTCAACATAATCGATTCATTTTTGTTATTGTACCTACCTATTTAATATCTGCCTACTGAAATCATAGCGTTTCTTTCCGCATATAGAATAATTAAGTCTAAATAAAAATATAGTTAAAAAAATCTTCGGCGTAATATTCTAATTTGAAAGACATGTTTCTAGTGAATTTCCGATCATTATTGATTCTTTTAAAACCTCTCTACTTGTTTTTAAGCTCGTTTAAATCCGATTAAAGCAGAAATGGTGCAATAAGCCGATTACAACTGCCTTTGTAAGAATAATATCCCCTGTAAGTAAAGATTACTTTAAGTACGCAATAAATAATAAAGTAGGAAATGTAAAAAAAAACTGTAACTTTAATTCAATCACTTCAACATGTTGTATTAAAATAAGTAGTACGTCAATTAAATTGATTTTTAGCATAAATTATGGCGTAAGCAACTTTACCTTAAAGCAACTTTATTATTTTATAAGAAAGACAAAAATTGCGTTAGAATAAAAAAAAATGATAAGTAAAGGTGCAGCATTACGTTATATAACACAAGATAATAAGGATAATTAACTTTACAGCTAAAGCAATTTATGAACTCTTATCAAGAACTTAGAGATACGTTTTAAGAGCTTTTGGCTTAGGACGAACGGAAAGATCGTAACGATAACAATTCAATTTCTATGCGTAATCGACGTGGAAATAGTTCGTCGGCTGTCATCGGGTTCGTGAGTCGCCGGGCGCGCTCGGGTGTAGTCGGGCGGTGTCGGGCGCGGTCGGCTGCGCGTGCGACGTTCTCGGCCCCGCAGGAAACAGGAAGTGGACTAACCGCGGGCTTCCGCTCCCATTCGTCGCTGCTCGCCGTTCGCCGGACGCGCACTGTTTCATTCACTAGCGGTGTCGACGGTGTATTTTATGCCATTGAAGTAATAATATCTAGTTGCGAGCACAGAAGCGCGTAATGCGATGTTTATGTTCTTGCTTCGAAATGTTTCATTCACAATGAAAATACAATAGCTATCTTGAAATAACTTTCCTTCTTAATATTCTATTTTTCGTTATAAATTACTTGTACTCGTAAATTAACGAATAAACCTAATCATTATAATAATATTTTATTGAAAATCACATAAGACTCATATTAATTTTGCATTTTGATACATATTTATACTTTAACTTTCAAGGAGGACAAATACTTTTTTTTTTTATTTTATTTATTTATGTTTGGGAAACAAACGATTACATAGCACACTTAAAATACAGTAAAAATAGTACAAAGATCAGTGAAGTTTCCACTGGTTACAGATACATTAATGGAGCAAAACAAAAAAGAAAAACAAAAGCGGATAATGGAGCAGCGCTCTCATGGATTAAATTTAAAACATAAAAAATCTACATAAAAAACATAAAAAAACAATAGTTAATTTACTGAAAAAAAATATTAGACATTATATGAACATTAATTTCACTATAGTTGGCGAATAAAATATACATTTAGAACAAATTTTCGACTCATTAAACGCACTAATGTTATAAAGACGTCATTCTCTGTCATTTTCTAAGTACCTTTTAAAATCCTCAGTAACATGTTAACAATACATTGCATTGTATCCGTATAAAGAACAAAAGTTAGATTGACGTCACTGCGTGCCACAAGTATAATCTAGGCGCAGAATGGTGACAAATCTCCTGTGACGTCACGGGTCGTGGGCGGGAGTGATTTAACGAGAGCGAGGGTTAGTTGGGAGCAATGAGTTACGTCACACTTGCCTGTTTATGCAGTAACCTTAAGGGCGTCATAGAAAATAGGTGGGCGCAGGTTATATCCGTACCAGTGCTTTCAGATCGTGATTATAGAATTACAGTATTTCCTTAAATATACTGTATCTTGTACAAAATACTAAGTGAATTTTTAAAGAATTTTAATAGGAAATTTTGGTCGACGCAAAAGACCTCTTTTCATTTCATTTTCATTTACTTATATTAAGAAATTTTCCAATTGTGTTCATGGAATTAAATTTGACGACCACAAAAAAAAGGTTATTCTCGATCCTCGATCAAATTTTGAAATAAAATGTTACTTATAATTATGAACTATTACAGTACCTATACCGTAAAAAGTTGGAAATACATTTACAAAAAGCTATGTATCTACCTACAAACATACCGACACGGGAAAGCGAATTTGTCGTATCTCCAAACAAATACGAAATTAAGTTATATAAATGAAATTAATTAGGTACACTGATCTTAGAATGGTTTTACAGATTAGATGTAATCGATTTTAGTTTTAAATTCAATATTTACAAAATAAGATATCAGTACACCATCTGATCTGAAGAAGTCAGCGGGGAACCGTTGGATTCAAAAGGCACAGGACCGGTTGGAGTGGCGCCGTTTAGGGGAGGCCTACTTCCAGCTGTGGAACTGGAGAAACTGATGGATGGATGGAAACCATCTTATTTGAACATCATGAATTTTTCTAATAGTTTTTTTTGGCCCTGGTAAAGTCGCATTATTTGAGATACAGTGAGATTGATTTCCAGAGTCGATATGTGTAGTATGTATTCATGTTACTATAAATATAATGATGTATTAACTGAATATGTTTGATAGTGTTTATTAAATAAGCTTGTAAGCCTTATAAATATATATTTTACTTGAGGATTAAGATTTTCTTTCATAATACAGAAGACGCCAATTGCTCATCCGCTGGATGGTAAGTGGCCGCCCGTAAAGACATTTATTTAGCCCTAGATAAGATCCAAGTCTTCTCTGAGGTTACCCACAGATGCGTTGCTACACCCTGAGGACTATGTTGGAATGCCTTGTGTAAGTATTCACAGCTTTCCAGGTGGTAGAACCAATGTAGTTGGACCAGGAAAGTACCACTGCCACACCTATTTCTAGCGTAAATCAGTTCGTGCGTTTCGGTGGAAGGGTGTGGTTGCAGGTTTACTTATATATGAGGCGACCATCTTAATCCTCGGGAGTAGCAACGCATCTGTGATCGACTTCAGATAGAACCCCTGTCCTATATGAATTTGCTCACAGGTGTCCATGGGTGGCAGTAACCACTTACCATCATGTGGGCTGCATGCTCGCTTATTACTTCATTCTTATAAAAATATATATAAAATTCTAGCGTGAAACACTGTTTATTTCTACCGCTCGAAGCTGACGCTTGCACAGCAAAGCGATTAACACTTGAAGCGAATGTGTAGTGGCTTTCCTGTGAGCCTCTCGTAATGACCATGCATCTGTGATCGTCTTCAGGTAGAACTCCTGTTTTTACTGAGTGTGTTTCAGATGTGTATAGGCGGCGAGCACTATCCATTAGATGGACTGCATGCTCGTTTGCTATTTCATTACAAATCAGCCCAGAGCTAGTCAGACTCGCGCACGAAGGGTTCTGTACCATTATTTATAAAAATGGGTCAATAGTCTATCGTTTGCTCCCCTCCTCCTCCCCCTTAAATATAAATGTTTTTTCTGTTTTTAGTATTTGTTACTATGGCGGCAACAGAAATACACATCTGTAAAAAAAATTGTCTAGCTATCACGGTTCATGAGATACAGCCTGGTGAAGGACAAACGGCTTGACGGACAGAAGGACAGGCGGCCAGAATATTTAAACACACGTATTTAGTTTTACTGGTACATTAGTACATACTTCATATCTCTAGTACCTAATACCTAGCAGCAAATAATCTGTTTCAATTCAGTAAAATCGGAAATAAGATTGTAATATGAAAGTAATAAATCTAACATACATACATATCGGCGTTACAAAAGAATTGGCATCACACTAATATCTATTATTTCTTTTTCAAGCGATCGTATAATGGATGAAGTCCAGAGAGGTTGGCTGTAATATTTTTGGGCTGTTATGACTAAATGAAATAATGAAAATATCAGTTGATGATGATTTTGTAACCTATTACTGTTACAGTCTCGTTACCCGACAAGGAGAACAACAAGGCAGTATAGCTAATATTTTGTGATGTATCCAATCATGTAATATATCAGGAAAAAGATAAACGTAGCAAGTTGATATAAATGCAATCATTGTGCAATTTTCCGCACATGTACCCCTTTATTGGATGCCTGTTCATTGGAAAAGTGTTTGATATATTCATTCACAAAGGACGTTGGGTGGCTCTATAAGAAGCGTATGTACTATACTTATTTACAAACGTTACGAAAAAGTTACTACTTAAATATTTTAGAACGTTTTTTGTAACTCAATGAAATGAAAATGCGCCGGTAAAACGACAAACACAAAAATGTACTTCTTTTCACTGGAGGAGGTAACCTTCAGAAGGTACCAGATGCCGTGGGTTGGTTATGTTGGAAAACTCTCCTGGTGGCCGTCCTGAGCGCTGTATGAAGGATTTCGAGATCTCCAACGAAACTCAACCGTAGTCCTCCAAGCGTCATGCCCTTTTCGGACTGGACTTCCCCGGTGAGCATTTGCACTCACCGTACTTTCTATTCTTTACGACGGTATGCATATATGGCGCATGTCGGTAGTGGTGGAAGAGGTAGTAGTGGTGTTATCTTGTGGTAGCGTTGGTGCTGTTATTTATGGTGATGGTATGTAATCCCACAGATGTCTGACTCAGACGTGTTATGAACTGTGCGAACTGATATAAAATGGCACGTGGACTCAAACAAGTAGACAGCAGAGCCTATTAGACTTAGATTTAGAATCGCATTGTGGAAAGATGTTTTATAAGTGAATGTGGTGTTTATGTCTTACAACAAACAATATGGTGTGCTAGGTACCCGGATTAAACATCGCAAAGTATATACTTAGGTATTTGTATACTAAATTGTAAACTTTCAAAACAAAATCTTAACTAAAGTAGGAAGAATGTTAAAAAAAATCATGTTATTAATTGTATATTTTCGTCAAGTATTACTATATATATTAGTAAGTCGGAGAGGTATTTATTGTCTAGAAGGCATGAATGAGAGGGGCGGTATAGGTGATCGGTCTGATGTAAGGCGAGACGTGCGCGACGGGGACGACGTAGCCGAGCCGCGCGGCGTACGGCGCGATGTGCAGTGGCGCGGCGAGCAACGGCGCCGCGCGTTTCTTCAGCAGGTGCAAACCGGTCTTGGCGGTAAAGTGAGCTGCGCGATCCAGGTTCACTTCCAGAGTATCGAGTGGACGACCATCAGTGCCCAGGATTTCAGCAGATTGTCCGGGAGCCAGAGACAATGGGCCACGGTAGTTGTAAGGCTGCAGCAGCGATGCTGAGTAGGCAATCGGCGCTGCAGCAAAACTGGTGAATGGCGTATTTATAAAGGCTGCTGAGCGTTTCTTTAGGAGATGTAACCCAGTCTTAGCAGTGAAGTGCAGCAGGCGGTCAGCGTTCACTTCCAAGGTGTCGAGTGGACGTCCATCAGCGCCCAGAACTTCTGCGGACTGACCGGGGGCCAGTGAAAGTGGGCCCCGGTAGTTGTAGGGTTGCAGCAATGGAGCGAAGTAGGCGTAGGATCTCACTAATGGCGTGGGAGCTACATAGAAGGGCGCGCTAGCTGCCGCCGCAGCAATCAACGAACACAAAACAACCAACTTCATCATTTTACAAGTCTGTGTTCGTTGCAGAGCACTGAAACACTGATGCTATAGGCTGGTGACAAAAACTTTTTATACTAGCAACATTACATAATTAATAAACATTGTAACTCAATAAAGAGCCATAAGAAGACTATTTTTAACTTATTTATAAATAGATTGGTTTAACTACATGTTGTATCTCACAACTTGTTTTAATTTGAACGTAATGTCACTCAGCAGAATCCTGATTCAGGAATGCAGTGCGTGAACTTTACTGTAAAATATTGTCAATATTGTAGCAACGCTAACTAAGGGCAACGCAACATTCCTATCAAGCGTTAATCGCTCGTTTAGTGGCCTACAGGAAGGCGTTCAGTCATGATATATTCCCTTGGCACTGCGTTGTGTGACTTTTGGCATATGCCACTACGATTTTCAGCATTTACTGGCCTTATGAGATTAAACACACAAATTTATTTTAAGGCGTAATTCTCATGTTTGCAACGCCAGCGCATAAGTAGTAGGTAAGTCAATATTTCATAATTAGTTCAATTGAAATGTTGTATTACAAATCTTTAGGTAGGTATAATCTTTAGGTGACCTATCTTTAGCCACGGGGACTGCAAAAATCATTACGTACTCGACTACAATATTCTACCATAGTTGCCAATGATTACAAGCTAAAAATATTCAGCGCATTGATAATAATGAAGATCATTATTATCAATGCGCTGAATATTTTTTATAATATGGAAGCAGCAAACAAACATACAGTCCATCTGACAGTAAGTGGCCACGGCCGCCCATGAACATCGGTAATCAACCCCAGATAGGACCAGTCTTGACTGAGATTGGCCACATTTTTTTTTATAAAAACGAGCAAGCAGCCCACCTGATGATAAGTGGTTACTGCCGCTCATGGACTGTAAGCAACTTAATATAAAACAGGGGTTCTATATGAAGTCGACCACAGATGCGTTGCTACTCCCGAGGACTGAATGGTCGCCTCATATAAAAGTGAGCCGGCAACCACACCCTTTCACCGAAACACAAGAAATGCTTCACGCTAGAAATAGGTGTGGCGTTGGTACTTTCCTGGTCAAACTACAATGGTTCTACCACCTGGCGACAGTGACAGTTGCGTTGCTACCCCTGAGGACTAAGTTAGAACGTCTCGGACATGTGTGTCACCCTTATCACACCCTTCAGACCAGAACACAGCGGTGCAACACTGCTTATATTAGGCAGAAATAGGTGTGATTTCGGGGTCAAACTACAAAGGATTCTACCACCTTCAAAATTCTGGATTGCAGACAAAAATTCATTTAAATTTAAAAAAATATGTCAAGTAATCCTTTTCAGTGGTTATCTTCATAATGAAATGAGCCTCTTGTCAAAATTTCATGGCTTTACTTAAATAGTTTAGTTTCTACGATGATTAGTCAAAAGTAAGTAGGTTTTCGCTTTCATTCATACATATAATAAAAATAGAAGTTCCGCGTCTGTGTGTAGTTAGAACACCAAGTTTTCAATTTTAAAATATATAATAAAGAAACTATGTTTCTAAATTTAAATTTATGAAATTTGAACGGTGCGATTAATCGTGTGATATATAGAAGATTACTGAATAACATTTTATTTTTTTTTTTTTTTGCATAAATGCATCTTATTATAATGCGGCACACGCGTACAATTACATCACATACCTTTTAAAATCACAATAAAACAATTTGCAACAACCCATTATAGACCAGAAACGAATTTATTTTCACATATAATAAGGAAACGATCAATATCTATTATGTACTGTTAATTTTCTTCTAACATGAGATTGCATATTAAGTATTAATTTGATTGAAATTGGCAATATGTACCATAATTGAATTATGAAAAAGATCCTAGACTCGTAATAAGTTTGTTGCTTTTCAATTTGCGACACATTTAGTACGTGCAAAAATGCGTATGCAATGTACGTACAGTATATGGTATATAGCATTTCATTGAAAAATGGGGTCAGCGGACATGTAAGATTTTTATATCACGTTTGTATTTTAGTCACGATAAGGTCGCACCGAGATTATAAGATTTCTTCAATAAAACCCCGTTTTTTTAATATAATACCCAACTAAAATATAGTCTACCTAACAAAAGTGGTCACTGGTGCTCATGAACATTTGTAATCACGGATAGAATTGTAGTCTTACATGGATAACCAGCCGCCCGAAGGAGCAGCTGGGTTATGCCGCTCTCTTACCGACTTAATCTCCTCTGTGTTTTCTACTCTAACCGTACGGCGGGAACACAGGCACGCTTTTGCAATCATCCGCGAAGGCGCCGATGCCTGGCCGCTCCCGCAGCCCTACCACGTGGAGCATGGAGCTCCCCTCCAACACCAAGGCGCGCCAGACGTTGCTACCCCTAACGGCTCCGCATTGTAGCGTCGTTTACTTGTTTCTCTCTGTTCTTTTTTACTACTGTTTTTTTATAGCAGAATATAAGTTTTGCCGTAACTACTAGTGAGAACTAATGTAGTACATGAAATATATTGAAATGCCAGGTTATTCTCGAGTTTCCGGCCGCTTTTATTACATTTATCACGGTAATGATTATTCTATGTTTTAATTTAGGTTATAAACTATACGTTTGCCAAACTCCTGGTAAAAAGGGAGCAGTAGTTTTTGCGTGAATGAGTAACAAACAATACGTCTGTTTGTTACATCTTCAAACACTTTGTCTTTATATTATTAGTAAGATATTTTACACAGTAAAATATATCAAATTATGTTTAGTCTGCATTACTCCGATAACGTCGACGACTCCAATGTATTGTAAATACGTCATAATGATGTTACAATCTGTCACACATTTTGGGCTATATAGCGTGTAAAAGCAATTGACATACATACGGACACCGGATAACATCGTATACGCTGAAGTTGTAAAACATAAAAAACAGTATTAAATCAAAAGATATTCAAATCAAGTTCTTGATGATACGTTTATAGTAATTCTGTAGCACATAAATGAATTAAAATGCCATTGTTCTGAACCTATCAGTATGGACATAGTCTTAAAGAATTTTAAAATTATGTAAGTAGATCTAGGAAACATTATGTCATAGTAGTATTACTGTATAAGTAATTACGAAGGTTAAAGGGAGCCTATTATGCGGTAAAATGTAAATAAATAACTAAGAAACAATTATCACAGCGACAAACTATTATCTAAAACAAAATATAGTGTCGTAAATACTTCATTTAAGAAACATAAATTTGGTAGAATGTAAATTTGACGACCCGCGTGGCCGAGCGGTCACCATACCGGCCTGACGCGCAGTGGGTCCCGGGTTCGATCCCCGGCT
>DWNE01004590.1:0-14969 GCA_018249875.1 Cecropterus toxeus
ATTCTTACGAGTGACGTCACGTTTGACATTCGTCTACTTAGCTTGGTCGGCTTCTATTTCTAAATATAAAAAGTTTGCACATGGACATAAATGTTGACATTGATATCGGTTCCATAAACAATACAAAATAATGTGTATTTATATAAAAAAAACTACAAATGCTATGTGCTTATATCCACACTAGGGTACCAAATATTCATATCATATTTATTTTTTCTGTGTTATCAGGTATTTAATCCGAGACATTTCAATTAGTATTGAAAATACTACAGTTCAAAAGTACATAAATAAATACAACTATCCACATATTACCAAGTTATTTTATACTGCAAATAATGTGTGTAGGCTAATGACGATAGACAGTATTCCGATAGGGTTTTAAAACACCATCTGATGAATTGCTATTATGAAATATTATATATTGACCATAATGAAAATCATGTAAATAATATGATAGGCATTATTTTCATTATAGTCATTATTTTTCAGTTCCGATGTTCTCTTATAGCTTGTTAAATTTAAAAGCGTGTCATTATTTCTTTAAGGCTCGTTAAATAAACGTGTTATTATTTCTATGTCAGTGTCCTCTTAAGATATGTTAACATATTATGTTTAAAAGCGTTACCTGGCGCTATCGTTCTTGATGTTATCCTCGCAGGGCGTCTCCCCGCAGAAGGGCGCGAGGAGAATATGCTTCCGTTCGAGCGCCGCCGTGAACTGCTCCCACTGCGTCACCTGCGATACTAGCTCGTCGCGCTCCTTAGTCGCCCTGTTTATACCATTAAATTTTAAATGGGTGACTTTACCTACAAGAATAGGGATGGAGTCATTTATTCTGAATCATTATATTGTAAGACGTATAGACTGTATTGTAAGACGTGTAAGGCTATATTGTAAGACGTGGTCACCTATAATAAGGACTTCATTTAAATGTTATACAAAATGTAATGTGTACGTTCCGTTTGCAATCCTCATAAATAAATTACGCTATAAAATATCGTAAATATTGTTCTAGTCTTGCATATATAAAGTGTTTTTTTTTCAACGCGTGGAATAGTGGTAGATTATATGTAGTTTTAAAATTTATTTACTTTTACTTATTTACTATTATATCTCACAGTTCTTATTATATTTCGCTTGGCATAATATATGATAATTGAATCATAAAAATGTCCTAGTAAAACATTCCGTAAATTTCAAATTTAGGCTAATCTAAGCCAAGAATCAACTAATACTTACTTGGCAAGCATCTCGTCGTGAGTCTTATCGAATAGGGCGATCAACTCCTTTGCTGCCACGTCGCGTTTTAACGTGATCTTTTCGCCAGTGAGTCGACGAACTGCGACGATCTCGCCGCGGGATATGTCCTTTGGTCCGAGCTCCACACGGATAGGGACTCCCTGAAAATTACAAAAATAGTATTAATAATTCCAAAATAACGAACAAAATTAATTTGATTAGTGAGCGAAGTTTCTTCTCAATTCAACGTTTTGAAGTGGGTAAGACCAGTAAAGACTTCGTTACATAGATACATACATACCAAGGCAATAAAAGCGTGTTAAAAATGTCTGAATTTCATTTCATATTAGCGTAAATCTTTATTGAGAGCATACAACGGCCATTTAAATCCCGATGATTGAGGCATTTAAACCATGTAAATAATATGTAATATAAATATATATATAAATATCAATGTAAAAACATACTCTTCAACACAAAAAGACATGACCTACGATTTCAAAGGTCATATATTTTGCAAATAAAATTAAAGTACTGAAGTTATTGTGTATTCAACTGCACAATGCCAAAGACCAACCCACCTTCAACTCCCAGTGATTAAACTTCCACCCCGGCGAGTAATTGTCCCTATAATCGCCGTCCGCCCTTATGCCCGCCGCCCGCAGCTCCTCCACTAGAGCCTTGCAGGAGTCCGTGAGAGCCTTCCGCTCGTCCGCAGTACTGGAGGCCGTCACCCCGCACGGCACCACGATGGCCTGGATCTCGGCCACACGCGGCGGCAGTACCAGGCCTTGGTTATCGCCGTGGACCAGGACCATCACACCTGGGATAAATTATAAAGGTGGTAGAACCAATGTAGTTCGACCGGGGAGTTACCATCACTACACATCTTTCGTTGGAAGAGTGTGGTTGCCGGCTCACTTGTATATGAGGCGACCATTTTAGTACTCAGGAGTAGCAATGCATCTGTGATCGACTTCAGATAGAACCCCAGTTCTATATGAAGTTGCTTACAGATGTCCATGGGCAGCAGTTACCACCATCAGGTGGACTGCATAATCGTTTGCTACTTCAATCTGATAAAGAAATGAACATTAGACCAGTAGAATTAATTTTGATAGTCAGAGTGGAAGGCACCAATGTTTGCACTTTGCAGTACTTTGAAAGCTATAAAGGTGTGAGGAAATACATGGATACATTGGAGGCATACAAGCTTTATCTTTGGAGCAATTAATTCAAATCACAGAACCTTGGGATCTTGTATATATTATCTCCGAATAAATTTATCATCATCTATCATTTAATTTTTAGAATGTAACCTAATCCTTTTTAAATAAAATAATTATATATAGACTAACCCTTCTAAATTCATTTAGTATTGTATAATGGAAGTGCAATAGACACAAAAACAATCACACAAAACGTAAATTCATTATTAAGTTCATCTTTCGGAGCCAAAATTTTTAATCAGTTGGACACAAAAATAACAATAGGGTTGCTATTGTTATTTTTGTGTCAAACTGTTTTTTTTTATAGTTGCAATCGATACAATAAAATTTCGTTTAGATGATTATGGAAGCGACTTAAAAAATTATAAACCATACATCGCATGCTTAATAGAACACTGACCTATTAACAGATAAATTAAAATGTTACGTACAGATACAGGCTTCTGTTAGCGCCATCTACCGTCTACCATTTGAATTACGTTGAAATTACGATTTGTTGGCGCCCTACCGTTAATTAATTGTTAATTTTATTCATCGATAAGTACGAAAAGGTCTTATCTTACGCAAGATCTTCTTTTGCGATACCCCAAAAATAGTCTTTCTGAGTTAAGTCAGTATTCCAATAAGCATTCGATGTATAAATATTTTATTTACAATATGAAATTATTATTAACTAAGCATACCAATAGTTCTGGTGGTTAGACCCCAGGAGTTCTGGTAGACGTACTTCTTTTCTTGCGTGTCGGGATCATCGTAAACGATCTCGAACATCTTAGAGAAGTTCTGTCCGAGGTGATGACTGGTAGCGCCCTGTAAAGAAAATATAATTAAGCAAATATTTCCTGTTGTAATTTATTTGATAAAAAAACAATTAACAATGAATTGCATAGAAAATTGATAGATTTATAAAAGTACCGATTGGATTAGTGTCATATAAATAATCATTTAAAACATCCGAATTAAAGACGTTCGACGACGAATGAGTAAATAAGAAAACTATAACACGAAATACATAAATCTAGTGAGAAGAGAGATAGGCTATCTAATACTTCTGTTCATCACGGGGCACAAGGAATTAGGGTAGAATTTTGTATCCCATGTTACACTACCACTACCCTAATTTCTTAGGAATTCTAACGACTTTGAGCAGTTAGTGCACTTTGAATGCTAGAGAATGTTTTTTTTCTCATAATTGTTATGATGATATAAGTATATCAGTACCTGTATCCCACGACCGCTAGCAGGGATGTACGCCTCTACGGTTGTTGTATAGGCGCCGCCCGCGAACTTCTCCTTCTCCGTCTTGCGACCGCGCACCACCGGGATGGCCAGCAACTCTTCGTACACGCGGCGGTACAGCTCTACATACAGACAAACATATAATACATAAAAAAATGAAAGGTACAATGAAAGGAACAAAAGGTCTGCTGGTAGATATACGTAAGCACAACTTAACGCTTTCTATACTCATAGCCTTACAGTAGGATTTTCTCTTGTGTCCTGGGCGCCCTGGACACACACAAAGACCAACAAACACCCAGACCCAGAACAGAAATCTAAATTTTATGATTGAATGATTTGATTTCATTTAGATGTCTGTCTGGCCGGGGATCGAACCCGGAACCCACTGCGTGTCAGACGGATATGGTGACCCCACCGCCACACGGGTCGTCAAGCTTATGTCAATTTTGAAAGTACGTAATTCAAAATCAATTCTATTTATATTCAATCGTCTCTTAATTTTTTATAATGCGTGAGTGAAAACATACTCTGCCATTACAAACCACATTATTTTATTTTTGGAGATCTTTCTGTACATGTAAAGCGGACCTCGGACTTAACGACACGACGTGATATAACGATTTTGCTCGAGACCTAAAACTAGTCAGAGTTGCATGATTCAGAATTGTTCAGCGCCATCTCTTGTCAAATATATACCGCCACACACATTACACAAATAGCTCAATATGTCATTAATGAAGTAACCGATTAAATTATTGAATTAACAAATAAATAAAATTATAATTATCGCAAATAACAAAATTCCGGGTAGTCGTTTATTATTCGGAATATTTAATCGAATAAATTATTAAATAAGCAGATAAATGATTATAAATAACAAAGTTCCGGGTAGTCGCTTAACATTCAGAATATTTGAAGTACTTTTTTTGCCTCAGCCTAAAAATCCATACCAAGTATTTGTAGGACCTCTTCATCAGCCTCCTCTACAGTGCGGAAGGCGGTGTGTCCCTCTTGCCAGAGGAACTCGCGGGTACGTAGGAACGGTTGCGGTTGCTTGAACTCCCATCGCTGTAAACATTATATTTTATTTGTGATTGGTTCTTATTTATGTACAAAATGTTAGTTGAGATATAATTTAATTTATCACTTATAAAATATTTTTCTATTATTATTTATAATCTAAGACAAATCGCCGATTGTCCCAACGATGGACGATATATTTTAATAAATAAATAATTAGTTGGAATTTATAAGATTAAAGAAAAATAAGCTGATAGACAATAGCAATAATAAACAACTTTAATCATTTATCGACATCGAACAATCGAATCTTCCAACGTAAAGATTGATCGACGAACGATTGCGGGTACGATCGATTGTGGGTACCGTTTTTGTGCTTCAACGCCGCCTGGTGGCGAAACGCGGCATATCGCAATGGCACTCGCTACAACATTTGATGGATCTCTGTGTCATTACAGCCATCTAGCGTACGCTGGCTGCATGTCGGTTTTGGAGCTGGGACGCACGGCGATGTTCAGCTAGGTCGATATCCCCTGAGTATATTATGCTTCTTTGCCACGATTATTAAGATTCATTTATATTAGCTTTGAACAACTGACGATCAATTTGAATAAATAATCGATTCTAACATCGATTAACGATCGATTAGTTTTAGCCCACTTATTGCGTTCCATCAAACGAAATGCACTCACCACAACATTGTTCCACTGGTTGAGCTTGATGGGTAGGTCCCTGTGTGACTGCAGCCAGCGGGCGTACGCGGGGTACATGACGGTCTCGGAGGTGGGCCGCACGGCGATGTGCTCGGCCAGCTCCGTGTCCCCGGAGTGCGTCACCCACGCCACCTCGGGGGCGAAGTCCGCGATGTGGGCCTTCTCGCGCTCTAACGCCGCCTGGTAAAATGTCACTTGTTGTGATGGTATATTCCACTTTCACCACCCAGGTGATCAAAGGCGACACTTTGGTGTTCTTTGATCACCTTAGACATATTCACCTTCAAAAAATATGTTATTACGGTATCTTTTAATTACCTTTCTAAAATACCTAAAAAGGTGCCTGAAATGGTCGTTTTTGCAACAACTAGGTTTAATATCCGTCCATGCCTATGATCATCCAGATGATTAATTATTTCTCAGGTGAGCAAAGGACACCAATGAGTCGCCTTTGATCACCTAGGTGATATCAGCTGGGTGACCAAAGTGGAATACACCGTTATGATGCTATTTTGCACCGATAGAGGCCACTTTGTCGTAGGGAAATTGTTTAAAAAGAAATATAGTTTACCATTTATGTGGAAGCACTTTGCTAGTATGCTGGACGCAATAAGAGATAAGAACGGTGTATCCCGAGCAGCAATTTTTAAGAATTACTGATTGGTCAAAGGTTTATGAGACAGTTACGCCGGGACGTTACAATTTAAGTTTATTATATACCAATAATTATTATTTCTAATTACTAATTTCACTTCATATGCGTCATATTCACATTGACATCATCGTTTTTATATTGCTATAGGTTCTATTGCTTTCGCCGATCTATTACTGAAAAACGACAAATTCAACATCATATAAAAACAGCGTAAATTCAGATGCGCATCTTCGTTACGGTGCAAAAAGTAATAAATAGCAGTTTTATGTTATTCTATGTAAACTAGTAGCTTCTACACTACAAATAATTCTTTATTTACAAAGTGGAGCGATAGTAGTTGTGATAATTCATACCTTTGACACGAAAATGGGGAAGTATCCATCCTTAACGCCGAGCTTCTTGAAGTTGTCGCTAAGGAAGGTCCGAATGACATCCCAAATGCTGTACGACCAGGGGCGCAGGATGTAGCAACCAGAGATGTCGTAATAGTCGATCATCTCCGCTGTAACAGAAATAAATTCACACAATCGGTAGTACCTGTAACATACTAAATAAAAAAAAACTAAAAAACAAATTGTTAAAAACACACACGCTTTCTACACTCATAGACGCACACTAGGATTTTCTCCTGTGGCGTGGGTTCCATGGACACACAAAGACGAATACACAAACACCCAGACCCAGAACTGAAATCTAAATTCCTCATTCATATTTCTGTCTGGCCAGGAATCGAACCCGGGACCCACTGCGCGTCAGACCGGGATGGTGACCGCTCGGCCACGCGGGTCGTCAAAATTATTGTATTATTATTGTGGTCGGGTTGTAATTATATTATCCGAAGATTTGTAGAACATCGAGCTATGACTTCCATGTCTTTAAAAAGGTCGGTCAAGTGCGAGTCGGACTCGCTTACGAATGGTTCCGTAACATTATCTATAAAAAACACGTTTGTTACGCGGGAACCTTAAAAATTTAATCTTTTTTAATACCTAAATGTTGTTACAGCATCGACATAAATACATGATCTGTGAAAATTTCAACTGTCTAGCCACCACGGTTCATGAGATACAGCTTAGTGACAAACAGACGGACAGAGTAGACTTACGTACTACACGGTACTTAGTGCTATTACCCTTTGGGTAAGACCTTTAAAACGATGAATAAGACTTTTAGAGCAACCGACGCTTTAGAAGTTTAGAGGCTGCTGAGGTGTTGCAAATTATATTTTTTTAAGTTTTTTTTTATAACTTTTCTTTAAAACCAGGTCATTTCTTATAAACAATATTCATAGCTTCATTAATAATATAGATTATTTTGAGCTAATATAAGCTTTCCTAATTTGATAATTTTGTGAATAAACACTTGATTGTTCTAAACGCTGTGATTGTTTAAAGGGCGTAGATTTGTAAGGTACAGTCATATAAGGTTTTCTACAGCTCTCCTTATTGCAGTAATAAATAATAACCTTATAAAATTATTATTATTTACAATCTTTCGTCTTTTTCTAATATATACAGACTTACGAGTTGAATTATTAAAGAGTATATTTTCTTTAGACTTTCCTTTATACATAATTGTTGTATTATGTAAGTAATATTTCTAAATGGACCTATTGCAATTTATTCGATACATTTGATACCAAAGAGCCTTGATACCAAAGCTCGAAATTTAACTTACATTTGGTGATGACCTGCGAATACCATTCAGGCAAGTCTGTCTCCTTGTTAGCTTCGAGGCCGAGCCGAGTGACTTTCTTCACACTGCTCGACTCTTCTTTGGTAGGTTTTGGGGACTGAAAAAAAAATATATTGGTTATCCAATTTTCCATCAGGATTTGTATTGAAAATCAAACATGAATCAGTTTACATGTAAGGTCAAAATTTTGAAGAAAAATACAATTTCTTTAACTGAATAAAATCCAAAAACTTTGGTCAAGGGGATAAAATAGGGGATGAATGTTTGTATGAAACTTTGTCAATTTTAATACTTCTTAACGCGAGCGAAGCCGCGGATAAAAGCTAGTTAAGGTATAAATGTAAGAACCCTTCCTCTCTTCCCGTGGATCTTGCAGGATCCAGCTGAGGAACTAGGGTAACATTAACACCCACTGCAGTCATCTAAGTGCATGCCAGACCTGAGGACTATTGGTAATCCCCATTAGAGAAGGCCTTTGTCCAGCAGTGAACTTTAAAAGGCAAATGGATGGACAGATGAAATGTAAGGAGGTACTTAAAAAATAATGTAATAACTGATTGTTGGTTGTCTGGTGATATTTTAAAAATGTCAGTACTCTACATCTAAAGGAATGAAACTCTGTTTATGAAACCTTAACAAAATATTACATATAATATTAAAAAAAGATATTTTGATACATATATGATATTAATATATAAGATACATGTAAATATGGCGTAGTATAAATGAGCTGTATGTAATATTTAAAGGAAATCATAATGTTTTTTTGACATTTCGTAACTGTTTTATCTAACGGCTTTAGATGCTAATTAGTGTGTTACATAACTTGATATTTGTACAAAATTGTTAAAAATTCGATGGAACTAAGGGAAAAACTGCAAATACCTGAATTATGTACTTAGATTTCACTGGGTATGAGGAAAAAAGGAAAAGAAAAAAACATCTATCTCCATAGCATCGAAGCCTCAGGAAAAATCTTAGTGTGGGGTTATGAGTGCGGTTTTTATTTTATTTATATTCTAGATGAACTACCCGTGCTTCGCTACGCATAGTTCTTTATAAATCCCTACATACAATGTAACCCACATTATCGAAAATTTAAGACGGTTCCCTTTTTTGTCTTTTATAAAATATAACCTATGTTCATGAGAGATAATGTAGGATTCCAATGTTAAAATATTTGTTCAAATCGGTCCAGTAGTTTCGGAGCCTATTCAATACAAACAAACAATCAAATCTTTCCTCTTAAGAATATTAGTTCAGAATAAAACGTGTAGATAATTATAAACAAATATAAGTAAGATCTTACATTACCTGGATACAAAGTATGATGGCATTCGGATTGTCCATATACTGTTTGGTCATTTGCTTGATCGCATCGCGAGTGTCCGCCGCCATATCCACTGTTTGAGTCTGAAAACATCATTAATATAATATGAATTTTTGGGCGTATATTGAGAGGGGCGCTCTCCAACATGTTAAATTTCTATTATTAAATTAAATTCATCAATCACCTTCAAGGGTGTTATGTATTATTTTTATATGGCTACTATGGCGGAAAGTAGTCAACGTAGACTATGGACACTCGCACTACCTGAAGAGTGTCCAATTCATCGCCGGCTTGCTTTTTTTGCACCTTTCTTCGGCAAGACCATATTGTAGCGCTCGGGAACACTTCCAGGAAAGTTAATAAAAATTGCAAATGTGCAAAATATTAAAAAGATATAAAAGTTCACGAACCCCATGGTACCACCTAGGATTCTTCATCAACTCATTATTGTCCCACTGTTAAACCCAGATCTTCTCTCAGAATGAAAGAAAGTTTTAAAGGCCATAATCCACCATATTGGCCAAGTGCGAATTGATAAACTTCACATACCTTCAACAACTTTTTTGAGAGAATTCTCAAGTGTGTAGATTTTCTCATGTTTTCCTTCACCATAAAGCAAAAATGATAATTTTAGAAAAAACAATGGAGCGTGTCAGGGATTCGAATCATGAACCATCGATTCGAGTCTGTTTTTCAGCCACTATGCTACCACTGCTTTCACCAGGAATATTCCACACAGGAATACAACCGATTTGGAAATTACCATATAAAAGGGCTGGGGCAATTGACTTACAGAGATGACTCCAGGCAAGTCCACCAACACCATCCTGGGCAGACCGGGCCCCTTCACCGACATGGAGATGACCTCCGTGGACACCGTGCGACCTCCACGAACGCTGTTACGCATGCGAAGTTCCACTTCCCTGGAAATATAAATGATATTTTTTTACTATAAGGATGCAGCAAACGAGCAACAAAACAAAGCAAATTTAAGTTAGAAAATAGTATAATTTAAATTAACTTTTGTAACTTTATATAAAGGAAGAGCGGGGCATCCTGGCACAGGTAAATATTTACTTAAAAGGATGCCTCAACAGTAGTTTATATAAAGTAATTGTTTTTTTTTTCTAGAAATAAACTATTTCTATTCTATAATCCACCTAATGGAATGATGACACTGCCGCCCATGCACATTTGTAATCAACCCCAGATAAAATCATTCTTACCTGATATTAGCAACAGATGCTTTGCTACCTCTGAGGACCAAGTTGGAACGCCTCGGATAAGTATATCTCCCTAACCACACTCTTCAGAGCACGCAGAGAACGCAGCGCACAACACTGCTGTTATTAGGCGAAAGCAGACGTAGCAGTGGTACTTCCGGAGTTGACTACAAAGAGTTCTATCACCTTAATACAAATCTGCGCTTGGATTGAACGCAAATTTAAGGGAGAGGTACGTAAAAATCAAATAAAGCTTTTTGTTTTTGATTTTCCAACCAATAAAGTTTAATAACAATAATATATTAGAAGTTTATAAACCACGGTGTAGTTAAAACACCACGTTTTCAATTCAAGGTCTTTTTGATGAATTTTCAATTGTGCGTTTATTCATGTAAAGCAACGATACTTCTTACTTATTATGATTTGACATGTTTTATTTGTAGGAATCGTTAGTTCTTCGTTCCGTTACAAAATATTTTAATATACAAAACTTAATAACGTGGCGGAACGGTCACCATAACGACACGCAGTGGGTTCCGGGTTCGATCCCCGCCAAAACATTGCGATTGTGCATTCGTTTTTGTGTGTGTCCATGGCGCCAACGATACAGGAAAAAAATCTAGTGAAGCCATAAACATAGAGAATGTGTATATAAGTAACTGATCAATGTATGAATGTAAAAATGTACGATGTGTACTCACTTGCGCAAATCCGCCAGATCGGACTCCTTATTCAAGTCAAATTCCCTCGACGAGTCATTGAACTGGGCCACGTGGTACGGACCTTCCGATAGCGTCACCTTCACTGGTGCCCTGGAAAGACAATTCTTATTATTGATTTTGTAATCAAGTTATTATTATGTGTAATTCCACTGATAGGAATGTCTCTTTTTTAATTCCGTTTCAATTTTGGCGTTAAGGGTACCAGCTTATTTGTGATATTATATGCGGTAGGTACTGGATGTCCATTGATGTGAGAACTTACTGTCATGTAGTCTGCATGCTGCATGTTACTTCTTTAATATATAAAAGAAGGTGCGTATTTTTTCTCCCCTTTTCCTCCGGCACATGTCCTCTAAATTCTACTTAATTCTAGTCCATTATCCTATTATCAATTTGTCACCAAAATTATATAAAAAATAACCAAATTTAAAAAATGTATCTTGTTCACATTGCACCGCCACAATTTATACATGATTACACAGTACACGATGCTCTCGTCCGTCCCACCTCCGTGAGGAATGTCGTCGCGTCCTATACATTTACTCAGCACGCATCACTCTAATCTGCATCGTTTTTACTGCACCACGTCACGGCCCGCACCACCCTCGTCTGCCCCACCCCGTGCGATGCAAATCGCTACCTCAGTGTCACATGACGTATTGCCCCGTCACTGACCCACGTGACGTCACCCCACTGTTGTCGTTACATTCTGCCCCATCTCGTGTGACGTAATTCGCCTTGTGCCACGCGATGTCAAGCAGCAGCTCGTCTCACGTGACGTTACTCGCCGCCCTCGACCCACGTGACGTCCCGCCCCGCGCCACGTGTCCTCCCACCCTGCGCCACGCGCCGTCCTGCCCCGCGGCATGTGACGTCACGCCCGTCCCACGTCACGTCCCGCCCCTCACCTGGTGCACATCTCGCCGGCGCCGCGCGGGAAGATGCGCGCCTGCGCGATCATCTCGAGCACGGAGGTCTTGCCGGCGGACTGGTCGCCCACCACCACCACGCGCGGCAGCCGGCCCGCCTCGCCCGCCTCCCACCCGGCCAGCTCGTCCAGCACCGACGAGTACATGTCGATCAGCGAACGCTGAGGGAGGAAAGATATGCATTTAGAACATATACTTGTAGGACATAGAATCGTCGATGTAATCTAACAAGATAGGTTGAGCGCCGACTTCCGACCTAAGAAACCAACATATATTTAAATTATTTTATTGCTTTTTAGTGATACTGAAGTCGGTTTCTATTTTTTGTTTAAACAAAACAACATATTTCCCCTTATTTCTGTGCCTATGTGTTACATATTCCTTCATTCATCCATTCGTTCATTCTTTTACCTGTACATGTGTGTAAAATAGTACAATACTAATCAGTCAGTAATTGTACAAACCTTCATCTTCTTCGGTGGCGGTTGTCTCCCTTGTCGCAGCAGCATATTCTGCTGCCTCAACTCCCTGTTCTCTTGTTCGAGACGTTGCAACTCGCGCTGATAACGTGCCTGTAGCGCTAGAACCTCTTCTTGTAATGCATGGACACGTTTTTCTGAAAACAAATGGTGCTTTAGCTAATAATGATGTAGGCACTTAAGCAGTAATAGTCTCTAAAAAAGTTTTCAAAGGCGAATGAAGTCTGCCTTTTCGCTTTTGGTCAGAGAGGTAGGCTATCAATAAAACGCTCACATTCTGAGAGGAGACTCAGATCCGGTAGTAGCAATAATGGGTTACCGACGATCTTATAGGAGCTACTTCCCCTACATGTAAATAATCAAGTTTTTTTACATTTCAACATGAACCCCTGTGAAAATTAAGCTATTGAATTCTTGTTTTACTTATAGAATTGTTAAAAGGTTTTCATTTATTTTGAAAAAAAATCTCAAAGCTAATATTTTTTATTACAATAGCATACAATTTGTTAGCAATCATATAATTAAGCAATATTATATATATTTTTTCATTTTTATTTAGGTATATTAATGTCTTACCGTAAGCAGCGGTTTCATCGGCCGCCGACCGAGCCGACGCAGCCGCAGGTCTGCTTTGCAGGTTATTAACAATCTTGGCCGGTTGCTCTGTTGTACAACAATTTTCGTATTACTACCCAAAACTTACTCTGTTCACTTATATATAAGTGACCATCTTAATATATACGACCATCTTGGTCCTCAGGAGTAGCAATGTATCCGGTTAATGACTTTCGATAGAACCCTTGTTCTATATGAAATTGATTACAAGTCATTATTGAAATAGTAAAAAGTCATTATTAAAATCAGTAAAATATTTAAATATTAATTATCTTTGAATTGTTCTAGTACATTATCTAGATGTAAGTTGCCTTGAAAAGCAGATCAGTTGAATCCTTACACTTCATAAAAAAAGCTATTAAAACGTATTTTATATACTTTTAAAATATGACGATGCGACAAAACATACATCATGTAGTGGTACATACATGTTACATAATTATGTGTATATATATATATTACATGCAATTGAGACTATTATGAATTGATATAAAGTTCAACTTGACGATGCCCTCTATGATTTATGATGCTATTCAGGTAATTACCCTTATATTATCAACTTTACGCCAATAAGCTTCAAATCTATTTTTGTTTCGTTGCAAGATTATTTTTAGCATTTCATGGTCTTGAAATAGCATCCTTCCTTTTCCCAGGGATGTTAGAGAAGGTCAAAGACAACATCCAGGAGAAGTGTCTTTTTGTAACATTAACAAACTATGCGATCGCCAACTGCGGCATGCGTGCCAGACGAGGTAACTATTGGCAAAAACCCCTTATTAGGGGAGGCCTATTTCCAGCAGTACACATCATAAGGCTGATGGATGGATGGGTATTAATTAACTTAAATATAAAACAGACTGTCATTACTAAATGTACCTAATACCCTTACTCCAGGGTGATATTTGATAAACAAGAAAACTTACAGGACCTAAAGTACTGCCTAGTAAACACTTTTCATAATAATTATCTAAACAGCCACTCATACTTACCATCAATTCCTATCACAAGCTTTATAATAATTACACAGTTGGGAATTATATTTACTTCCATGCAAAAAAATATAGCGGTAACCTACTCCATATCCGCATTTAGAGGAGAAACTAATAGAACTCATGCTAATAAAACGTTAGGAATACAACGATTCTATAGAAAAAATCTTAAACAAAATATTACTTTCAAAACTATATTTGTCTAAGAATTCTATTTTATGTACGTACCTCAACGAAGAACCGGATATCAAAGGACTACATTGCAAAGTTCATCAACAAAACAATTAACAATAGATGTTGTAATAGTAAAAGCATATGAAGAAGTGAGAACGAAATGGATTGAACTTTTGATATCAAATAAATCTGTTAAATATTCTAATTACTCCTAATAACATAGTCTATCGTCTAGCGTATTAAGAAATTACGATTTCGTGCAAGAAACGCAAACACAAATGTTAAATAACTCGCACAAAATGCAAGTTTCGCATTGGGTCCATTTTATTCTCACCGCGCGAAATATATGTAGTTATATAAAAGTCCTCACTTGCCTTTTGTAAAACGGTAACTTTGAAGACCGCCTTTTAATCGTCATGCCTAAGCCAACTAAGCCTAGCAAAATGTAACAAATGCAAGATTTTTTTACATCTGAGAATTATATCACTACCTACACCTACAAAAACAAACTTACCAAGTTCGGCGTTAGCTGTGTTGTTAGCCGCCGCTGCAGCGACTGCATCCTCGTATCTCTGCGACAGCCACTCACGTAGTTCAGCTGCACGGGAGCGGCCCGCCTCGCGCAGCCGCGGATCTGAGTGCACCGACAGCGTCAGTGGGACTGGCGCACCTAGCACGATACGAGCGTCACAAACACGGGCCAGCGCGCGTGCGT
>DWNE01004591.1:0-14968 GCA_018249875.1 Cecropterus toxeus
AACGTTGCAGCGTCACGTATATTGGGTATTGCGCGTCATGTTTCGAGACAAAATGTTCCCTAGTGTATCCGTGGTCTTAAACATTCAAAACGTCCAAGACTCTTGAAATTCCTGGTATTGTAAATAGAGTTCAAGCAGACTACAGTAAATACTTAACATTAGAAAACCGATTCTAAGTATCCCAGAAAGCAGGCGTTTTCTGGATTAGTTAGAAAAATAATTGCTATTCATCAATCAAAATTTTGCTCTCTTACCCACAAGAATAACTTGATAAATTTAAAGCATTTAACAATGTCAAAGGGTGATCCTACTAAATATAGGTCGATGTTAAATACTGGGAGCAAATTTACAAGCGTACAAAAAGTGAATGAAAAAATGTAACATAATAATGACCTTTAAACTGAAACATTATATTGAAGGTATACAAATAATTAACGTGCCTACCGTTTTTATGAACTGTGCGAAACGTATGAGTTTAATTAAAAAAAAAACATTGTTTGTATAATAGGAATATAAAGAACTATGTTGATATCTAACTGACAGACATTGGGTATAAATACGACCTTAGTTATAATGAGATTGGGTATAATATATTGGGTACAATGACGACGCGTGGTCACCGTACCGGTCTAACACACAATAGTTCCCGGGTTCGATCCCCGGCCAGTCAGAAACGTGAATGATGTGAGTTTAGTTTTCTGTACTGAGTCTGCGTGTTTGTGTATTCATCTTTGTGTGTCTATGGCACTCACGACAGAGGAAAAAATCCTTCATCAATATGAAGTTGCACACAGGTGTCCGTGGGTGACAGTAACCACTTACCATCATGTGGGCTACATGCTCGGTTGTTACTTCATTTTTATTTAAAAAATATATATATACGGAACGTAGTATTTATATGTAACTAGGTGAAGTACCCGTGCTTCGTAACGTGACAAAAATTAGGTTTTACTCGCTAACCGTTGTAGTTACATGAGAACTTATAAGTACTTTCAGGATAGAAAATTAAATATCAACCTCGTATATGCTATCAAAAACTTGCTATTTTTCAGCGTTCTCTTTTTATTTTAAATATAAATATGGAAGTCTCAAACCACAGGGTGTAGCGACGTCAGTAAAATAGTCATCTTCAAATAGCTCAAAATCAAAGGTAGTATATATAGACTGTTCAGTTAAATAAGTTACATTCATGCATGCAATTTTATATAATTCGGACTTGTGGTTTTTGCGTTATTGAGTAACACAGACAAACTTCTCATTTTTATATATTGGTATAGATAACAATAATACCGAATTATGCAAGTGAGATGTCCCGCTAATATTAATTTTTCGAAGTTTTTGTTTCTTCGTATATACCTTTATACACACATCAGCCGAATAGGTTTATTTTAATCACTGAATAGTCTTCGATCGGTTGATTCAGTCAAAAGCTCATAGTTTGGTTGCGATAGTTAGATTGAAATCAAACAGATAGTTCAGAGATTCACTATTAGTTACCTCGCTTTAGTACCCGCCACACCACCGAACATTAAAGAGGTCAATTGACCATTGATTATGTTTTCACAGCATTATGAAATGGATTTCACGATCTTGATCACATATATGGACAGGAGTAGTGAAATAATGCTAAGAAGAAAATTTGGGAAAATTCATAATATTAAATACATTAAAATTATATTAGATACAATACGTATGTCGTCTCATAAGAATTAAATTTAAATACCTTAAAAACCTTGGAAAATCATTAGCTTCTTAAAATATAATAATATGCTTTATATTAAAAAAAATCATATCATTTGTAATATCTATTATTTGGAACTAACATAGAAATACACTTATTGCATTGTCAATGCAACGCAAGGAGTCGCAAATAGGCAAAATTGCAAAATGACATAAGTTCTTTTTGCCTGGATCAATTTTGTCATAAAATCGGAAAGAGTCTAAAGGAATCTCTTTTCTGTACAGTATAGACAGTACGTAATAGTAATGTAGAATTAAGTAAAATTGATCAAAAGGAAACTTAACTAAATCCTGTAAAATTACCAAATGATCCGTTGTGACTTGCGCCCAGAGTATTATTATGAATTATATAGCTCGTATGTTTACAATTTTACAAGTTAGAGTAGACAACATATCTACGCGTGTGTTTCCATTTAGCCGCAGTATAATAATACAGCAGGTGTTCTCACTCCGTAACAATAACGAAAATAAACAGTGTATTATCCGACCGATGAATTTAGATTATGGGATAAGGTAAAGGCGTTGTCTTTGTACTCACATTGGAAGTATAAAGATATTGGAAGTTATCTACTTTTTAAAAGAGATTTTGGTTGATCCCTGTTATCATTATATCAGCAAGTCGTCAAGCAAATATTATTAAACAATATATTCTAGAAAATCGATTATATATTTCGTTACATTTTAGGTGCTTCTTAGTAATAGCAACGCATTTGTGACTGAAATAAGATAGAATCCTGGTCTATGTGGTTCAAATACCAAAACTGCAATGATCATTTCATATCGGATGGGTCGCATGCTCGTTTGCTGCTCTAATAGTACAAAATTCTAAAATTTTGCAATAAATTTATAATACGCTATAATAATATTTTACACTCATTACAAACTATTTTTTGGATTTTCCCCAATAGGATTTTCTTCTGTATTCATGACCCCATGGCATGGAAACACAAAAACGAATACACAAATACTCAATTCTAGAATTTAAATCTTAATTCCACTGTAAGATATCGGTCCGGATGAGAATCGAACCTGGAACTCACTGCGTGTCAGACCGGTATGGCAACCGCTCCGCTACGTGGGTCGCCAAATTCATATAATTTAATGAATTATTTTGCTTATAGAAAATGATATTTTTGATGTTTTATACTTATTTTATATTAGGTATATTTGTTTTATATCCCAGGACCATTTATAACCTTATCACATTGCATAGAAAACCTTCATATCTCATGCTAATCCCTTGCGGG
Source organism: Cecropterus toxeus (assembly GCA_018249875.1). Classification (NCBI taxonomy): domain Eukaryota; kingdom Metazoa; phylum Arthropoda; class Insecta; order Lepidoptera; family Hesperiidae; genus Cecropterus; species Cecropterus toxeus. Next base: position 2,988 of record DWNE01004591.1, read on the forward strand.
AAAAGCGGCGGGCTTAGTACATTGTCTATAATAAATATTTGTGTAGCAAATATTGGTTTTGTTCGGGCTAGTACTCAACTAATAAAGATAGATTATTCAAGTATTAAATATGAATATCATGCTATAACTAAGTACATGCATTTGAGATGTGAATAAACGGCGGAAAACGTGTTCTTTAGGAACAACGATCGCGCAAAGTTTGTGCGATGCGGTTTCACAAGAGAGATGAGCGTCGTAAATCTTTAACATGTGCCGAGCTTTATTGAACAATCCTTCTTATAAAATCCAAACAAAACCCAAGTGTTTAAACGTAAAAAGACAAATGGTTTTGGTACGACTACAATAGTAATTGCATAATGATTACATCGTGAACTTACGTACGAAACTATGATATATTTGCCGTGGATGCACAATATCAATCACACAAAAAGCCACTCTTAAAACGAATATCTGATAAAACTTTTTTAGATCAAGAATTAAACTCGAAGTCCATTTAAATTTGAAGAATTTTCCATTAATAGCGATGTACTTAAGTTTATACCAACCAATAAAACATGCAAGTAAGAACGAGAATTATAAAGAAAAAGGCAAAATAAACGACATAAATAAATTATTATTCACCAGTGTATTATGAACGAGAATCAGAGCGGACGGCGATAAAAGAATAATTCTGAAATATGAATAATTGATTTCAAAAGTCGACTTAAAATTTTAAAATAAAACAGCTAAAAGTAACCTAGTTCCGTTTTAGAGCAGGATCAGGGCGTGTTTAACTACGCTTGGTTGTTGGTTGTGTACACGTCTAGTGTCAACACTGTAAACCACCGCAGTGGCACTGAATACATAGATACATACATACATGATGTACCCAAGGGACTGAATTTAGAAATGCGTAAATGTTATTTTTACAATATTTATCTATGTACACACCTTTGTACGTCTGCACGTAATGGACATAATTTCGATAATTATTTCTATTGCAATGAGTATGCGTGTACTTATATTCGTTTTATTCACTATTTTAAATTAGTTAAATAATTAATTAAAGTGTAATTTTGGTGATAATTTACGGAAATTACTCTGAGCAAAGCAATGTAACTATTTGTAAGAAGTTATGACAAGACATTTAATGGTTATAAAATATTATATTTCGGTAATGTAATGTTTATTTCGTAAGCTATTCAGTCAGTCTTTACAGACCAAATGAATTTGTATTTATTTACCTACATAAACAATAAATACGATTTATGAGAATATTTTATGCGAATACATTACACGTACAATATTGTGATTTGCATTGAATGGATACAATACAATACCTGCAATTATAACGCCAACAAGAAAATTCTATTTACTTCAAGTTACACTAACCAATAGTTCTAAATATTTTCATCAACCTATTTCTGTCACATTGCTAGGCACGGGTCTTCTCTCAGAATAAGTGGGGTTTAGGGAATAGTCTCCTCTGTCTAATTGTGGATTCGTAGACTTCTCATATTTTTAAGATTTTTTTCTTCATTATTCAAGCATGTGATAATTATATTGGTATACGCGCATAGCTTTTAAAAATCAAAAGTGCGTGACTGGTTTCGAACGTCAGCTCTCGAGTATTGCCGAGTTTCTTATCATTAAGCTCTCACTGCTTACGAACAATACTTTTATTTAAAGTAGTACTTTATATTCATAACAATCCTGATTGTTGTCGACTCATTACCGCCCTACTTATGCCTTCCCTTACTAACAATGTTTAACTCAGTAACAATGTTCCTTATATTATGGAGAACTCTTAGGCATATAGCTTTTCAAGGCATTTTCCTTTACTTTTATTGAAAGTATAATTAATATCTACTTTCATTTATAAAATTGAAGATGCATCAAGCAAACACTAAACCTAATGTTCACTGCTGCTATGGAGATCTGTAAGTAACTTACTATGGATCAGGGGTTTTATTTGAAGACGATCACAGTTACATTACCACCGATACTTAGGTGATCGCCTCATATGAAATTTAGCCGGCAAACTTTTATCAAACACTGATTCCAATCAAGGATTTCTAGTCTACTGTTATAAATAGCTAATATAAAATTTATACGATCTATAAACTACTAAAAATGCGGAAATGTATGAAAAAAATTAAGTGCAAATGTAAAGTGAATCAGATTCTTAAACAACTCAATCAGACTTGTTTAGAACTAGACATGTTTTTATAACCAATATACGAATACATAATTAAATTACAGTTAAGATGCAGTAAAACAGTTTAGATGCAGTATTTTATCAGTCGTGTACCTAATGCATGTGCGAATCTGCATTTTAAGAGCATTTGCGCGTATATTTGACGTCATTCAAATGATGCATAGCTCAATTAATTATGAATTTATGAGACAAGTATCTAATTCCTTCGGTTTAACGCTTATAATAATTGCATATTCTAGAAACATAGTAAACAAATAGACGTGGAATTTCCGCCAGGTCGTACAATTCGGTACTCTAGGCAATTACCCACAATTTGGCGGCCCCATTATACGACAAAACAAAACATTAATGGCTAGCATGACTTGCCGCCCTAGGTTAGTGGTCCTTGGTCCACACACAGAAAAGAAAATGGGTTTCGAGGCAGGGTCCCTAAACAGTACATTTTTATATCTTTTATATATAAAAGACAACAGATTTATTTTATTTGCTTATTTCGTAATTAGCGCTGTACCTAAACTAAAGCGAATACTGTGAAATTTGAAGGATTTGAACCTAAGTTTTATTTTTACACCCCTATGTAGTTAACCGCATTGGAGGTTAAATGTTTGTGTTATGTTCTCAACGTACAAAGTCGTGTGTAACAGACAGTAGGTACTTTTATTTGACAGCCCGCGTGGCGGAGCGGTCACCGTACCGGTCTGACACACAGTGAATCCCGGGTTCGAATCCCGGCCAGACAGAAATATGAATGATGAGTTTACATTTCTGTTCTGAGTCTGGGTGTTTGGGTATTCGTCTTTGTGTGTCCATGGCACCCACGACACAGGAGAAAATCCTACTGTGGGACTATGAGTGTAGAAAGTTTTTTTATATAAACGTAAACTAACAGCATTTTTTCACCATATTTAAAATAAAGATCCAACTGTAAACATATTCACTACACAGTAAGTCATATCATAAACAGAAATATTTCGCTAAGAGTTATCATCTCTTTGAATTGCACTTCTAAAGGAGCGACCTAAATGCGACACCAGCTTTGAAGGAGAGCTTATTTCCTTTTTTTAGAGCCAACGTCATAAAGGTTAAAACCTGAGTGTATGATATTCAATAAACTACGTATATGTTAAATTTATTAAAAAGTTGTATAGTTTTTAATATAAATAGACATTTTGTCTCTTGTAAATTTTTGCGCTAATTTCGCCTCAAGATACGATTATCAGCTTTTACTACATAAGAGAAATACAAACATAGCGTCATGTTATATAGCTTATAGCCTTCCTCAAAAATTGACAATTCAACAAAAAAAATATTTTTTAAAATTCGAAGCAGTAAGTCTTTGAGAGTCCATAGAGTATACCTATCATTAGGTACCTATAATGTAAAATTTGTATGAAAATATTACACAATATAAGAAAACTTGTGTGCCAATAAAGATATCATTTTCTGAAATGATAGAACAAGTGTAAATATTTAATCAACGAGATATGACAGGATTAAATTGTAAACAAGTAATTTCAGAGATATAATTGGAAATATAATGCCAACTTCTGCATACGAATTATATTGCGGGATATATTAACATAATACTTGTTACAGTCATGTTATATTATAATTATTATATAAAAAGTAATGCTGTACATTACGGGTTTTTTACCTGACGATAAGACAGACGGGCTACTTGATGGAAAGAAGTCACCGTCGCCTATGGACATTCGCAAACCCAGAGGAGTCGCCAATGCATCGCCGGCTTTAGGTTTTGACAGTTGGGGAAAGATAAGTTTAAGGAATTCTGATCACATCATATTCAGGCATGGCAGAACCTAGTGCTATCATGTCGTTCTGAAGCATAAAGTAATAAAATTTATTGATTTATCACATAACCACGAGGTAAAACATCGTGCAGATTTTCTCATACCTCTATACATTACGTAATATTATGTAAAATCTTGATAGCTTTCAGAACTTAGCTTCCGTGCTGATTAACATCCTCCTCATTCAGAGAGGCGACTCGTGTTCAGATTCGAGACAGCAATGTGTTAACAATGTTTTTCTTTTTATCGTCGAAGTACACGAACAAACGAACATGCAGTCCACCTGATGGTAAGTGGTCATTGCCGCCTATGGACATCTGTAAGTAACTTCTTACAGAACAGGTATTCTATCAGAAGTCGGTTACAGATGAGTTGCTACTCCCGAGGACTAGGACGTCCGCCTTACAACAAGTCAGCTTGCAACCACAAAAATGATAATGAAAAACAGAAGTCTTCAAACTAGTTTTGCTCCACGGCTTTTATTGTTCTTAAAAATAGTCTCGTGAAGATCGAAGCATGTTACAAACGGTAAGCTATTCTTAATAAATGTCTTATCAAATTCAAATAGATGTTGTCGACCAGAATATTATTTCTAGAGATTATCACGTTTAAATATATCATATCATCAGCTTTATAATACCAGTATAGATAAATACTGCACGTGTGAGAGAAATCTATACACATGAATAAATTTTACGATCTAAAATTAGTGACAGCTATTCACAATACTATTCCAAGCCGTCAAATTGAAACTAATAATAACAAAGCCCTGTTGCAGCTATTAAAGTTGATTGGACTATTATACGAGTAACTGTATTGATAAACTAAATTCTGGGTACTGTTTACGCTACTTCAGCTACTAAAACTGTTTAGCTTGCAACTTTCCTATAGATATCAAAGTATATACTCATTAATAGATGTAAATGATTAATTATTAGTATAAATTTATGGGAAATGTAATATGTCGTAATTCCATACAGTAATCTCTATAACGAGAATATGACAAGTCTATAAAAAGTTTATAGATATAGCACTAATAATTAATTAATAACGACCCGCGTGGCGGAGCGGTCACCATACCGATCTAACGCGTAGTGGGTCTCCGGGTTGATCCCCGGCCAGACATCCGAATGATGACACAGGACAAAATCCTACTGTGGGGTCATGAGTGTAGAAAGCGTTGAAAGCGTTTATTTGTTACTCACATATTTTCGTATTCATAATATTAATAAGTCTTTACATGGTAAGAGAGCTAAGAAAAAACTAAGTTCTATGTTATGTCCGATGTTAAGCTTGTTTGTCTAAGATGTACTAATATAATAATACTAGTTAATACTGATTTGGGATCGCACACCTTGGCATTAAGAACACAAACATCGTAACAATTCACGTAAACACATTAATATTTAAGAAGCTATACACTTACTTCACTTACCTTTACAGAAAAGGTCAAGTAATTTACGGGAAAAGGGAGAACGATAAAAGTGGAATAACGTCAAAAATTCTCCTTTGCATGAATATTACTTTGAATTGACGTTGATCTGTCTACAAATTTACCCGGTAGCTACACTGTGAGAGAATAAGCTTCGAGCTACGGATGGTTTTAAGTAAAAAGTAAAAATGTTGCTGTCATAGAATGCTCATCAGTTATGAAACGGCGATAAGGCGCTTATGAAAATCATTTATAAATAAGGAAAATATATCATCCTACGGAAAAAGCATACAATGATGTTATCGCCGTTGATAATTAGTGTATGAATTTTTACGGTATTGTGGAGTTTGATATAATGATAACAATGCGTGTCGATATATCAAACTCTATAAGAGATGGCGCCTCTAGTTTGTCTCATTAAAAAAGAGATGGCGCCACTAGCACGTCCGGTTTTTAAAGTAGCGCTATTTCCTGTTACAGAGTAGAGGGGTTTTGAGCTCAATCTGAAAGCAACATTCGTGGAGTGTAGACGGTTTACAGAGTATCACAGGCGTGAATGTGTAATAAGTAAATTAAGTATATGATAAGTGTAATAATTAATAGGGTTAATCAAATATAATTATATATACAAGTGCAAGTATAGTTTTATTACAATTCCGTTAAAAAACTCGCAGTACGCATCACTCACACACGATGAAGGAACGATGTAAAAACGAAATTGAAAAACACTTCTAAGAAGGTGCATGTGGAAAAAAGGCAAAAGACGTTTACTCCAAGGTATTGCAGTAGATGTTTCACATAAATAGTAGCAAATCGGATACGAAACATAGGTGAAAAAGATTCATTTAGAAATATTCATTTAGGAATTTTCTGTTTATATCACGAAAGCCGAGCACATGTTCTACTTATGGTCATTTCACTGTAAAAATTAAAAAAAAAACATTTAAAATTATTATTATTATTGCTGCAGTGTATAATGATTGACAATATTAATATTCTAAGAATATAACTTGTTTTTAGTGAAACAATTCCAATGCTGTATTTTTAAGACGTTCAGGAGGAAAGAAAATGTTATATCGTCCCAAGCTTATCTTTCCTTACATGAGTTAAATATATTCAACGTACAGGTATATTTCAAAGTAAATTAATTCCTTTGAGTAATTGTTACCTAATTATACTTTAATGTTATCCAATTTAGTATAATAACTTACTTTCACATCCTTTATTTTTACTGAGAAATCCTTATATTGCCTTTTGGTAGCTAGAAAGTAGCATCCTAATAGAATCGTTTGCCTAAAGGCAAACTTCAGCGTTTTCCTTAATAGAATTCTATAGTTGATTCTCATTTTCTGTGAAATAGGAAAAGTTGCGTACTTTCACTTTAAGTCTTATCTACACTATATTTGGGAAGATGAGACATTTTATTGCTATGAACGCACCAAACATACCTAGACACTTAAAATTCATATACCTAAGCGATCTACCGTACACATCATTATTATCATAAAGTTATTTTTTCTGTTATTAGTTATTATCAACCAGATATTTCAGCATGTAACAAGCACATCGTTAACTTCAATATCGATATTGAAAACGGACAAGCCATATATTTACGTTTACTGCCGTTAATTCAAGTTATGATCCATAAACGTCAGAGGTACGTAGGAGTGGAACCAATCGGCTTTCAATGAATCTAATGACTAAATATGATTAATGGCCGCGTTAGGACGTTATAAATGTTGTCTCTATATCTAACCAACCTTAGCTAGACTTGGTTTTATGAATCGATCTAAAATTCGGCGATAATAAATGATACGCAAGTTATTAACCTAATTGTACTATTCATGTTTTATTTCTCTTTCAAAAGACGTATACAGGTAAGCTACCTAAACCTAGGTACATCTTTCTAGTCAGGGATTTAAAGTGAAAAGTTATATATTTTTCTCAAACTCTTGTCTTTATGGTCGTGGCACTGCCAATGCGGGGCAATGTATTTAACTACTATGTATGCTGCATTGCTAGTAAAATTTTTAAAACTACTCAAACTTTGTCAGGTGGTAGAACCAGTGTAGTTCGACCCGAGGAGGTACCACTGCCACACTTATTTCTGGCTTGAAGCTATTCTCGCGGTTCGCTAGAAGGGCGTTGCAAGCTCACTTATAATTATATAAGACGACCATCTTAGTCCTTAGAAGTAGCAACCCACCTGTGTTCGACGTCAGTTAGAACCCCTGTTCAATGTAAAGTTGCTTACAGATGTCCAAGGGCGGCAGTAGCCACTAACCATCTGGTAAACTGCATCCTAGATTGCTAATTCAATCAGATTAAAACATTCTTTCACTCTTTAAAAATGCTGATCCATTTGATGTTTAAGGACAAATTTGTTTTGTTTATCCGTAAAATCGATCACACTCACCGCAAGCTCACTTATAATTATATAAGACGACCATCTTAGTCCTTAGAAGTAGCAACCCATCTGTATTCGACGTCAGTTAGAACCCCTGTTCAATGTGAAGTTGCTTACAGATGTCCAAGGGCGGCAGTAGCCACTAACCATCTGGTGAACTGCATCCTAGATTGCTAAGTCAATCAGATTAAAACATTCTTTCACTCCTTGAAAAATGCTGATCCATTTGTTGTTTAAGGACAAATTTGTTTTGTTTATCCGTAAAATCGATCACACTCACCGAAACACAAAACTCGGAGACAAAGAAACAGAAACTTCACTAATCTCTCTTGACCTTAACGTTTTCCCTCTTCACGTAATTTTTATTTCTTGACATATTTGTAACCTTATTTGTATATATTTTTTTCGTTTTGATGTTTTATTATTCCAATTTACTAACTTTAAGTAACTGTTATTAACTGTTTTAGGTAATTTTACTGACACTTTTTTGTATTAGGTTTAAGTTTTTCTAAAACGTTGTTTTATAATATTCTAGAAAGCACCGAATGAAATTTAAAACGACGAAAATATTTCAGTATTTTTCTGAGCGTGATGTTTAAAATTATAATATCATCCTTTTGGAATCTTTCATTTTACACTTAGTAACTTTATTTTAGACTGTTTATGCAGGTTCCGAATAAATATAGTCTCGATAAAATAATTGAAATGGTTTTGAAAAGAAATGTAGGACGTATATTTTCAAATATCACCCATAGATTTGAAAATCCATATTTCTTCTGAAAGTAGTTTTCATTGGAAATATCTTTTCAACGTTAGAATGTTAAAGGTGAATTCTTGATTTTGATTACATAGACGATTCGTGATAAAGATTTTAAGGCACGTCATGGTAGCTGTGAAGCGAATACAGTAAGAAATAAGACTGTCTTAATACTCTTATCTCTTTTTCATTACGGGTTAATGAAAATGCCGAAGACGTTAAATCCTTACTTTGCCATAACATATATTAAAACTTTAATTATACCTTTAATAATTAAAAAAAAATAAGTACTGTTATTGTTCATTTATGCATTCATATTATATATTTCGTTAATAGTCTCATATCCGAAAAAAAAATGTCCTAGCGGCATGAAACATAAATCAGGTAGTATATTAGATGAAGGTATTATTTTTTAAATGAAACTAACTACAAAATACACGAGTAAATTTAAATTGAATTTGCAATAACAGTTGGCACGGATAAACGACTTGTGAAATAACAATGTTTACTAATCCGATAACAAATATCGGGACAACTTTATGTTCTCGTAATATCGTAGTAATGATTGAGATAGCGTGGCCTTAATCTTGATAAGTAGATGAATTTCAAGCTCATCTCAAGGCCGTCATCGATAAGGAATGCCTGTAGCCGCAAATCCATGGCTCTTGTATCTCTCACGTTGTTTATAAATTAATGGAAGTCTCTCATGTATTTCTATTTGTTATTGTCGGTTTCGGTACTATTCAGGCTTTGCTTGTTGAGAGCTTTATCCGCAGGTACCTTTTCAATAAATCGCCTTTGTACTCTGAGCCTCCAGATCCTGAATAATACAATTCTAGTATGCTTCCGCCAGTGTTAATAATGAATTCCTTTTATTCCTTCCTTTTATTTTTCTTGCTGCATTTAACATGGACTTTGGCATTAAACAACATTCTCGAAAAGACCACGATATATGTATTTAAAATATATTCACAGCTCAGCTGTATTTTATTTTCAGTCCAAATGACATAACAATGGCATTAACGACACCTGTCCATTAGCAGTAGGTACAAAAATAAAATCATCAAAATGAAGCACTAAAATTTGATCGCACTCCAAATCCGTCAATAGTGTGCGTCGAACACAATCATCAACAATGTTTAGGGATATTAAATTTAAAGGTAATTCGTATCCAAACTTGTTCGAGTTTAGGTAGGAACGTGGGAAGGGTTTGTTTGAAAATATGTTGGGTTGTTTACCTGGTAAAGACACAAGATGGAGCGGGCGCGGAAGCGGCGGCGGGCGGCGTAGAGCCGCGGGAGGCGCGTGTGGCCGCGCGTGCCAACCGACTCTGACTGCCGCCGCCACCGCAAACGCGTTCCGCCGGCCTGCGCTTATCGGCCGCGCCACCACTATGCACTCTGCCCCGCGATAACGATTTCAACCCCCTTAAATTGGACTGTTTCATGCTGATCACGAAATAAAATGACGAGTTGCACGGATGCAATGGTTCCCAGGTGTAAGAAACAATTGAAGAAATTAAATATTGTTTCTCAAAAGTGAAAGTTGTAGGATTTTAAGATTTTTCTGTGTATTCATTCACAAAAAATTGACGTATTTCAATTTAGATAAGTAGGAATGAAATGAATGGTTCATTTGATTTTTGAGGCTGCACTGGAAACTTTTAATTAGAAGGCCTATTCTCGTAAGTTTGCGGATTAGCCGGAAACATCTGCGATTTCGAAGGGCCGTTGAAGCCTTCGTTTAATTATATTTCTTATTATAATTGAAACTTGAAAATTAAAGATATTATTATTTGAAGGGATGTATTGATATTGATAAATATACATCTAAACAGCAATGGGTTTTTAGGGAATTCAGCATCAACAACTTAAAATAGAATTTTGTTTAATCTTCGGGAATGTTAAGTCTAAAGTGCCAAAACGTAGACAAACAAAGGCTTATGTTCATAACATGTAGCTTAGAAATATTGACCTTTCTAAAGTAAACGATGTTATTCAAAACACGTGCTACATATTGCCTTGTACCAGTATTAAATACTAAAACAGCACACATGGAATTTCCAACAATTTGAACTAGTTAAATGGGATTAGCTAAATTTTGGAAGAAATGTACCTCAACTTTGCCTTTTAGTAAATGAAATTAATGTCATGACACATCATATTTATTCTTTAGAAATGTGTAGGCTTCATAATGGCCTTTATATAGGTACTAGGAGGCCACAAGATATGAGGAAGATTATTTTTTGCAAGTTGACGGATACCTACGCTTTATTTTTATCTATTTAAACATAAACCTTTATTATATAGATACAAAATATTACAAAAATGATCTAACTTAGCCTCAAAGTTACCGGTAACTAAGTAACTAAAAAGTAACTTGAGAACTTGTACTGGTGTTGCTTTAAAAATGTGTTTAACATACGAAAGAATTTACTTTGTTACCAAGGGAGTTTTATGAAAACATGTTTTGCCCATTACAGCATGTGTAAGGGTAGGAACTCCTTAAGGACTAAGGAATTTATTGGAATGCCTCCTATAAGCATATCTTTGTTACCAAATGTATCAAACTAAAACATAGCAGTGATTACTTAGGGAAGTGGTTACTGCCGTCCACGGACAGCTGTAAGCAACTTCATGAAGAACAGGGGTTCTATCTGAATTTAATCACAATTACGTTACTACTCCCGAGGACTAAGGTCGCCTCATATATAAGTGAGCTGGCAACCACACCCTTTCAGCGAAACGTAAAAATTGCTACACACTTAAAATTGGCGTGACAGTGGTACTTCCCTGGTCGAGCTACGTTGATTCTACCACCTGGTAGAACCAATGTAGTTCTACCACCAGTTATTAAACAGAACGTAGCATCAAACCACATAAGGAACCTTTAAAACCCAATTTAAACTAATATGCAACAAAAAACATGATACGATACGATACACGATAAAATCAAATGTTCGTCAGCGACCGGTCACGGTCTCTTCATTTGATGGGTTTTTGTTACGTGTATACACTTTATCTACATCACTGGTCTCCATTTTCATATGAAATTTATGAGGGCCATAAGCACGGGATAAGATATTACTACATGTATTACAGCAAGTAATCTTGAACACGACTTATACGTGTTCGAAAGAAAGGAATGAACATGAGTGCGCTAAACTATTGCAGGAAATTCGTGGGAGTAATGTGTTTATTGATGGATCCTTACATGTCGTCAAGTGGCTATTTAATTTCAACGGGTACGTAACGGTTACGTATCGGGTATCTGTACTTTAGTCTTTTTTATATAAATATAAAGTAGCAAACGAGCAAGCAGCCCATCTGATGGTAAGTGGTTACTGCCGCCCATGGACATTTGTAAGCAACTTCATA
>DWNE01004592.1:0-14966 GCA_018249875.1 Cecropterus toxeus
ACAGAATTAATTTTTGACCGTGAATAAATGCCACCACCATTTCAAGGTCTGTTATGGAAAAAAAACGACGATCGATATCGACTCTATAACATACATCTATAAATAAAAATATCATATACAATAACAGTTTAAGTAGAGCATGTCTATCGGTCGAATAATCGCTTGATTTTTTAGTACGAGTGCTTTTCTACTCCGTCTTCCATGAGTTTGTGGAGGAAAGCGCTCGGGGGTCGTAGGGTCCATAAGGTCTGCGAAAAGTGTAACAAAAATGCACTCTTTACCAAGTCTTGATCGCCCTACCTATTGCTTTCCTTTGTTGATCAATTACAATAAATACAATACAAGTGACAAAGCTTAATGTTATGAATTTAAAATTTAACAAAGTTTGAAGTCTACTGGGCTGTTTTTTTTTATTTGTACACGATTTTAACATCAGCTTTGGAAACGATTTTAACATCAGCTTCATAAAATGATTCAAATGTTCCAACTGTAAAGTTCATATGATTTGAAGTGGACTGGCCATACAAGGTAAAAGCAAGATTTGAAGATTTCTGCTTCTTGTCCACAATGAAGAACACAAGTCTATCTCTCGATGAAGTTATACCGCATTTAACCAGCGTGTTGGACTAATGATCTAAACTAGAAGAAAAACCAGTGCCTAGCGCTAGCGTAACAGCACATTAGAATAGTAATTCAAGGAAAGATCAAAAGTTGATCAACAACGAAGTAGTTCTTCTTATTTTTATAATCAAATGAACGAACGATCTTATAAAATATTGGTCTAGCTCAGATGATTACCGAGAAGTTTATATTTGTATGGGTTCCATCAACGCGTTATCGACAGGCAATAAATTGATGAGCAAGCGAAAAGCACCATTCAAAATCTCACATGACTCATTTACGCATAAAAATAGCATTATAAATTTTAACAGCAGTTGGACTACGGTGTCACGTTCATAATAAGAATAAGCTAATTTAAATAAAAATGTCCAAATTAGTATGCAACTGAGCACTTGTATCTTTCCATTGTTTTCGCTAAACGACATCAAAGTTGTAGCGGCGAAGTGTATTTAGCATGTGAAATAAAATTGTCCGTTTTCTAAGAATTTTGTGAGCTTAACAGGTGTACTTCGTCATCGATTGATTGATAAGCTGTGTTTACACACTTGTTTTATCCTGATGTATTTATTACTTTACTCGCACACTAACTTACTGACTTGATAGGTCCGTCGCGAAGCCTTATAACGTATACGAATGAATAAAATCGAAATCTGTTTCATTTCTAAGTACCATAATATTTGCGGCTTTTTGTGCAAACGATTTTTCACGATAAGAAAAAAGACAACTTTTTTTTCTGTTCTATTTCGTTTCTATATGTTTTGTCTTATAAATGTTGTAAAATTAAGTACTCTATTTGGTAAGTGAAAAATGTCGCCTACTATCATCTATAATCAACCCCAAGTAAGGTCGGAGTCCCACCTGAGGTCCATTGGAGATGCGTTGTTATCCCTGAGGACTAACTTGGAACACCTTGTGTAAGAAAGTCTCCCTTACTCGACCTCTGAGGACTATGTTAGAACATACAGATATCAGATTGGCTCACTTATCCCATAGTTTAGACTAGGACATAGCAGCTTTCATCACTGGTGTAATAAGGAAGAAATACAGGCGTTGGAACCTAAAAATTCTAACTTCAAATCTTGGTACTAAAACTATTTAAATAATTTAAATTACCTAGATTTTACCAAAAGTTGAGTTCACGGGCGTACGTCACAATCCGTCAAGCCGTTTGGTCTGTAGCGCGTGCCAAAGAAATCGACATAGTTACAAACAGACATACATACATACGCTCGAAAAACATTGCTGTCCTTCTGAAACAGTCGGTTAAAAGAAGAATAATCATAAGCGGGGCTGCATGTAGGCACAGCGAATGGATTCTGTGAGATTTAAAGCTGGTGAACACTTTGTGGTTAGCACCACCGTATCACCTATTTCTGACAATAGACAGTGATAGGTGCCTATCACTGATAATGCAATGTTAGGTACTGCTATGTTCTGATTTGAAGTGTGGGGTAAGGGAGATATAGGTACTTATCCAAGGCGTTCCAACTTAGTACTCGTACTTAGTACTAATAGCAACGCATCTGTGGCTAACCTGGTAAGACTGATCTCTTTTCTAGTTGTTTATAGGTGTCATTGGCAGTGTCTGGATGGATTGTTTGTCGTTTACACTTCCATAGTTATTTTAAGTCTGAAAAAGTGCGTTTTCTAATAAATGTGTAACGAGCCTAGCAAACGTATTAGTCATCACTGATTGATAAATAATATAAGCAGCGTTTACACATCACTCGTTTTATCCTGATGTATTTATTGTTCATTTGGTACACTAACTTTCTGACTTGACAATAAACATGTTGACATCGAAATACCTAATTATTTTACATATTTTTAATATGGTTCTTGAGGAATGTAAAATTGAACTTACGTATATAACATTTTACAATTATGTAAAGACGAAAATTGCGAAATTTAATTTTTCATGTCAATTAATTGATATATAATTTATCTTTATTTTCAAATTTCATGTTTTATAAAATATTTAGATTTACGTAAATAAAGAATTATTTATTCATAACATTATTGCAATAATACTTATAAAAGGAACTTCAATAAGAGGAATTGCTTAATAATTCTTGCAATATATTTTTTAAATAAGCAGAATTATAGTGTCAATAAAATCGTTATCTTATCCCGACCATTTATGGAAATATAGCTTAATTGGAATAAAAAATCTAGCCTATAAATTTAAAGTAAAGTGTAAATGGCAAAGTGCCTATTAATAATAATGATCTCCTGTTTGTTCATGTCACGGTAATTACACCTCAAACTAGCTCTATAAGGCTCTATCTAACAGGTGTCGATTTACTACTTATATCATTAATAGAAAATTAAATATGTTATTGAAACAAATATATTACAAACATGTTTGTATTTATCCTCGCTTGTCCCTTTAAAATTATGTATTTTTTAATTATTTTTGAAAAAAAGGGTTCAGTAGCTATGCCCGTGGTTTTAAATGCGTTAAAAAAATATCATGATATACATATTAGCAAAATTTTACACGTTCCACAATTTTAATAAAATTATTTTTTTTCAGAGAGGTCTTATAACAACCGTATGAGCATATACAATAAACAATAAACTATTAAAACAAATCTGTCCCACGAGATCCGTGCGTTGTTTGAGAATATAAATTAACCATGTATTATTTCAGACTATAATCGATTTCTGCGCCAAAGTTCGCCTACATCCGTTTAGAAATTCTAGCATAATTGAGTAAAACTTTCATCCATCTAAACTTTAACATGTTTAATAGTAGCCAGATAATGGTTGTAGGAATTGTTTATTAAAATAATGTACGTGTAATTAGTGTAAGTATGATTGTGTAAGAATAATTAGTTAAAACGAACCCTTCGTTAGTGACTTGTTGAAATAGAATCACAAGGAGATTGATTATACTATGTAAAGCAACCTGAAAAAATTTGGTGGGATATAATAAATTGTATGCTGATAAATTGGTCCATATTAATCAAAACATCTCTGGCCTCTGATAAAAAGTTATGAGTCTCTTGAGTAATTCTATATTGATATTAATATATATCGACATAGCTTGCATAAACAATATCAGTCACAGTGGAAATTAAAATTCACTTATTGTTTGAATCGAGATATTTTTTATTTTTTTTAATTGTCAAATTTAAAGATTTTCTTCATTATGTATATTTAATTAACATAAATTTCCTCTTAATTTTATTTTATTTGCTTCCAAATATAAGCTACAAAAGTACATTTATCGCTATATAATGCTCTTCGTTTTTCTTTTAATTTAATATATGTTTTGGCTAGTTCCCGCTTAATGTCTTATTTAGCAGTAACTTTACTGATTCATGTAATTCTCATAGGAAACGATTCTATGTTCTATGTTGTGCCTACGTCTATGTTGATTGGTATTCAAATGACGAGACATAAATTAAGTAAACCACAGACCGAAGTTATAGTGTGGCCATTGACGTGGCCACCCAATTGCAATCTACAGGTCTATGGTCAGATCAGGTACTAGTAATTTGAATATCATTTAATTTAAGACCATAGATCACCTTAGTTCACGTTTACAGCGAATGTAGACGCTCATCCAATAATCACCCTTAAATCTGTTTCGTAAGATTGAAAATGGTGCATACCAGTTCGAACATGTTACCTTTTCTTACGCTATATCCATATGTCCTGGGTGCTGGTCCCTTAAATCAGCGTCTCTCAAAGTGGGCGTACCCCTTAGGGTACGCAAGTTCAACGTAAGAGGTACGCGACAAAATTTATGTAATTACTTCTTTGGTAACTGGCACACTTTCGATAATAATTGAAGGCAAAGTTGCTTCAAGACTAAGCCCAAACATCTTATTAATTAACAACACATCTATTTCCCACTGTGATTATTACTTTAATCCTTTATTATTCTACTGAACCTGCAGATATTTTAAAGGGGCTCTCCGTTATTTTAATCGAAGAGGGGTACGTGGAGATAAGTTTGAGAAACTCTGCCGTAAATGTAACAGACATTGATTCGATCTGTAGTGAACAATGTTAATAGATTCATACGTACTCATTTCACATTATTTTAATCGAACTATAAACAGTAAACTCAGAGCCCTACATCAATCGTTCATGCCATATTAGGACCGTATAGCGTAAGTGGGCAATATATGATTTTAAGCTGATATTATAGAGGAATTGACACATTTTAGTACGTTACGGGTACTCTACGGTAAGTGGGCAAATTTAATTATTTATTACAAGTTACGGTGGCGAGTTAATCGGAGGTTGTGTAATAAATTTTTATACCTACTCATACTATATATTGCCGTCATAGGAGCGTACATGAAACAAAGAAAATGTATATCAGTAACCAAGCTTATGATAAAATGTGATGAAGGTGTCGGGGTGTACAAATTTTTGGAAGAAGGTGTATTACAGACCTATATAACATTTTTAACTGTTTAATTAAATATGCACGTTAAATTTGATTCGACTAAATTTTAACTATTTCATAAACATTTGTAAATATGTATAATTAAACATCTTCCTAAACTGAAAGATACAAACAAGTTGATTCAGTTATATAGGAGTGCTTTAAAGTGATATAACACTTACAATTTATGAAGTTAGTAGGTACTTGAAGTTAGTAGATAAAATATTTAATTAAACATTGATTTATTTTAAACCTATTTATCGTAAATTATTAGGTGACTATGACGAAGGAATCAAAATAAAAATAAAAGGATGATCTCAAGTCATGAAAAATTAAACAGGCATCTATAGAGTCTTGTGTATTTATTACCTACTTCAAATTTATTAGTAGGTATTTTTAATATACAGAAGATTAGCAAAAAAGAATTTATGAATGAAAATGAAGTGCGTTATCATAGATTATAGGAAATATGCAGATAGAAGGTAACGTACAGGAAACACAAAAAAGGCCACTAAAATCAAATATTTTAAATAAACCATTTTTTGTGCTAAACACGAGAAATTCCTGTACACAATTAAAAGCTTAATTAATGTTTTTTTTTGCGAAATTCTTTAATTTTCGTACTTGCTTCCGCTTTGAACTCCGAGCGCTATCTACACATATCTTATGCTATAATCAGGTTATTTTCTATTCAGTCATATTTTCGATATTTAATTCTTAAATTAGATGAAAACATTTTATTTATTAAAACATTCCATGTATTCGGGAGGGGACTTTAAGTGTATTAGATATTCATTTATTCTCGCACAAAAAGTTTTCCTATTACGGATTACAGGAGAATGATTATGAAAGTTAAAGCAGTTCGCTGTTTACGTGATGCAGGATTATAGACCGTGTTTGCACCGTGACTAAATCACAAGGCCTTATGATAATCCACGTACGTTTGCGAAGGTTTCACAAAATATTGCTCGATTATTATTTATCAGGTAACTGAAAAGTCGGGCGAAGGCGTCACGTCGCGTCCCGCAAAAAGTTGCTAAAAACGAGTATTGCTCGGAATATACAAATTGTAGACGACTCCTATCGTATAAGGCAATTTGCCCGTTTGGAGCATTTTTGTTCATTGTTAGGCTATTTATTTATACAAAAGATGGAAAAGAGCATCATTAATAAACAGTTTTAATGTGGTCCAATTGATGGTTAGTGGTCACTGTCGCCATGGACATATGTAATTAAACTTCTTTTTTTTTTTATAAATATGAAATAGCAATCGAGCAAGCAGCCCACCTAATGGTAAGTGGTTACTGCCGCCCATGGACTGAGATGGTCGCCTCATATAAAAGTGAGCCGGCTTTAGTTTGATAACAGATGTCCAGTGTTCATATTAAAGTTCAAGTACCTACCGTCAAAAGTTGTGTTGGAATGTCTCATGAAAATTTTACGGACGCTTCAAAAATGTATTCTTATGACGCATATTCTGCATATTTTCATATTCTAAGGTAAAGGAGTAAAAAATCAGGGTGATATTAAAATAAACGAGACATGCGTGGCACCGGCCACTGTTTGGGTTACAGTCACGTTCCGCGGTAATGACAAATTCGCGACCATTGTTATTGTTGACTGACGATTTTTTCAAGAAACAAGTCGAAGGTTTTCATTTCGAGTAACAATAGGTACGTGTCAATAGCACTTTATAGGTATTAATTATGCAAAAACACAATTCTGAGCTGCGGTAAGACACATTTCGAGGTCGGTCTTAGCCGGGTTAATGAAATTAAGTTTCCATCTCGGGTCAGAAGAGAAATCTGTTATCACGCTCGCCCTCGAACTACGGATGCGTGTAATTGCGATAAAGGCCCACCAATTAAAGTTTGTTTGACGCAACTGTTTATTACAAGGAGGCGTACGGAACAGGTGTAATTAGTAGCCGCCATTGCTGTCCCAGAAACTCGTAATGTATCTGAGACTTTAGATCCGGCTAACAAAGAGCAATTAAAGCCTGTACACGCCTTCGACCTTATATCCAGAAACGTTGGGTTAGTTTTAGGTTGTGCATTTTAGACAAACAAAATCATAAGCTATATGAATGTGAATGCTAATTCAATTTTGCTGACAATTTCGTGTTTAATTAATATTGCAAGCAATACATTGAGTGCCTTACACTCGTGAGTGATACATCCATCGGTGTAAAGACAGCAATGTATAAAGTGTACAGCAAAGTTTCGCGGCCGCGAATTTCTCAGTAGGTGCGTATTAATTACAGCGTCACGAAGGGTCCATTAGAGGTCTCATTAAGTGAATAATGGCTGTGCAAACAATGAAGTGATGGGGGAATCACGCGACGGTGGCCTGCATTCGAGCGTGATTCGTCTTTGTCTTGCATATCCGTTTTCGAAAGTGAAGCGCTAAACTTGCAATTATTGCGGCTGTCAACTATTTTAGCTTTGAGTGTCAACCGCTTCTAGGGTGTGATTGCAGAGACACGCGAGGCGTTAGTCTTTTGACTATTTCTGCCTTATAACATAAACGCTAAACGGTTGAACACTTTCTACCCTCAAACCATCCACATTAGGATTCTCCTCTGTGTCGTGGGTGCCATTAACACACAAAGACGAATACACAAACACCCAGACCCACAACAGAAACCTACTCGCTTATCGCGAGGTCACATTTCTGTCTAGCCGGGAATCGAACCCGATACCCACTGCGTGTCAGACCGGTATGGTGACCGCTCCGCCACGCGGGTCGTCGAATAACATCTTTATGTTCGTTCTGATCCTAAGGTTCTAGTAAGGTATAGCAATCATTTAGTTTTTATATATGCATATTGAGGCCACCGGGGGGGTTTTAGTGAGTAAAATCTCACATAGCTCTACCTTTTCTCCACAAAGGTGGCATATCTTTGAAAGGTTTCCCCCCGAAGCAAAATAAAGGCGACATAGTCTTTTAGTAACGGACTTAAAATAGAACAGAGGTTTTAAAGTCAATCAAAAACGTATTGCTCTTTCTAAGGACTAAGATGGTCGCCTACCACTGAAACGCAAGAACTGTTTCACGATAGAATATATGGCGGTGGTACATCTCCGGCCGAATCACACTCGTTCTACCACATTGGTAATATTTCCACTGTCTTACCATTATACCGACTGATTAAATAAATATGTTTCTACTTAAATATTAATTGAATCTGAAGTGAATATAAACATAATAATTAAAGAAAATTCCAGCAAAAGCTCTACATTAAAGTCATTACACAAAGCTTATCTTTGTCTCTTAAATAATATCTTTTATATCATTCCCGTAATACGTAACGTAATTGGCTGTGGCGGCATTTCTACTGAAATAAAATTATAATCTATTATTCATTATAATTGGATATTTTCAAATGGTTGTTGTTTGCTTTCAATTAATATTATAGAGAAGACGAATTAATTGCTTACAAATTGGTTCAGTTTCTTTGTACAAAGTCGTACATAAGTATGAATAGGTATACTAAGTTTATAAGTACGAAGAAATTTGTAAGTACAAAGTCGTTTAAAAAGTCTTTTTAATGTTATGTATGAGAATATGGGTAACAAGGAATCGTAGGAAAGGTATCCAAAGAGCTTGTCGAAATGAAATCTTTACTAATATTATAAAGCAGTAGAGTTTGTTTGGTTGAACGCGCTAAAAATATAAAATATTTTTGTGTTGTATAGTAAATTTAACGTGGAAGGCTTTAGGCTATATAACATCTATCGAACATAGGATTGTTCTCTAATAAACGCGGGTGAAGCTGCGTGGCACAGTTAGTTAAAATATAAACCGGGAAAAGGGCGTAATATCCAGTTATCTTAAACTATACATACATCATATTTGACACTTTCTTAGGATTTTTTCACTAGAATATGCAAGGCACCTAATCGATATATGAAATTGAAGGTAAGTTAAGTTATACTATTTGACCATTTCCAATGAAGCTAAGCGAAATCGCGTGGTCGCGGATCCTTTCACGCATCTGTAGCTCGAATCCTTCGCTCGTTTCTCTTCTTGATACTCTGTATATAATTTCTAAACTATAACACTAATTAATTATTTAAATTTTCATGTTTGATAAGTTAGGTACCACCGCCATGCTTATTTTTTAGCGTGAAGCAGTTGTTGCTTTTTGATGTAATGATGTGGTTGTCGGCTCACTCTTATATGAGACGACCTTAGTCTTCGAGAATAGCAACGCATCGGTGATTGACTTCAAATAAAGCCTCTGTTTTATATGAAGTTTGACATTACATTATTCCAACTATATGTGATGAAATAGCAGACGTGTACGACGAAACGTTTTCTACAATGCAACTTAAAACCATGCTCCGTAAACACTGTGTGTCTATGAGTCCATAAATATATTAATATAATATCACACCAATTGAGTCACTTTAAATGTTAAATGTTTATGTTCAAAATTTTTAACCAACTTAATCATAAGTAACTACTTCTGTTAGCCGAACATGAAATGCACTTTGGTTATAAAATAAGTAAATAGCAACGTTTTTTTTAAATGAATACAAAAACCTGTTCATTCATAATACCGTAATATATGAAAACAAGCATTTAATTGTATTGATTTTTATAATATAAAAATATCTAATTCGTAACAAGAAATAAATATATATTTTTCAAAATGTTTGTTTTGCTGACGCTACTACATGTTTGACGTCACGTCGACAGCGGCAAACTTAGCGCGAACGGGTAGTACCACCTTTAAAATATCGCGAGTCTAAGAAAATATTGACGATTACTGACACCAGACGCTTACTTGCAGCATGCCACAAAAATGGTCTTCATCAAGAAAAATGTACTATAATTATTTCACACATCACAAGCATAATTGTTTACCCCTTATGGTGGTGTAAAATATGAGCATAATGTTATAATTAAATTCAGTGCGAAATTAATGTTACCGAGTAATGATGATAACGGATAATGCGTTGGTGCGAGGTATGACGCCTCCGGGCGACAACGGCCGTTATTGTTAATTTGTTTATTAGCTAGGATTGGCCTGTGACTTTGCTTGGATACACCTGGCAGTAACATAAACTATTTCTACACTCATAGCCCCACAGTAGGATTTTCTCCTGTGTCGTGGGCGCCATGGACACACAAAGAAGAATACACAAACACCTAAACCCAGAATAGAAATCTAAACTCATTATTTACATTTCTGTCTGACCGGTGATCGAACGCGGGACCCACAAAATCGGTATAGTTCTCGTCTGGCACGCAGAGTTATGGATTCCTTCCTAGTCTCGGGTTACATATTTTCCTCTTTATTCACTAGAATTAATCGAGCATGTGTCCTGATTAGGATATTTGCAATGTACCCGAAATGCTCGTGAAACTACATTTATTATTGACGTCAATAAACATGTCATAATTGCTTTTGAATTTTCCAGACCCTTTCTAGATTTTTATTTCTGATTTGTGTGACTGTCAGTCACGGAATCCTCGCATAGTTAAAATATGCTGTCATTGAATGTATTTTTGGACTATTGTTTCACACTGAAACAGTCTTTAAAGTTTCTGTCGACGCTGCGTATGACAGCGAGCAGTATAAAGCTATCTTATTTAATATTAATCTTAAAAAAAGTCCTTAAGACATTCTTAGTGTATGGGTTAAATACTCTGTTATACATACAAAGAAGTACAGACAAATACACATAAGTGTAAGTTCCAACTTTTATTACAAGTATGGTCATCAGTAAATGTTTGTTTTAAATTACGTCGCGACAAACTGAATTCATAAGCGATAATAATAGCAGAATGTTGGCTAAATTAAAACTAAAGTTAAGTTCCCATTCAAGGTGACTGAGTTTGAAGAGGTCATGAATAAAGGAATATCCCGAGGGGGCATTTTGATTTGATACACTTATTGAAAGCCCCGTTACTCGAAAAATAAAAGAATTAAAAGAGAACTGGTTCTTAGGACAAAGGACCCTCATAATGAGGCAGGGTATTGTGTGAAGAGCCCTCAAAACTAAGTCGGATCTGCTTCTGCAATATGTTTTTGTAATGGGAGCGATTTTGCAAAGGATAAGATTTTGCACTTAGCTCAGCTGAGCTGTGATTCACTGAAATTATAAAATTGGACGGTTGATGCATTAAGTTGAGTTGTAGAGCATTAAGTTTTGTATGCTTTGTCGCCGCGAGTTCGTCTACATAATTAGTATGCAAAATTGTGATTGCTGCAAATGGGTACCTAATAATGTATATTTTTATAAATTTCATAAATTTTTTGCCTTTTAGAATATACTCAATTTGTAGAAATGTTTCAGAGTAAGCCATTTAAAATTCAGTTCAAAGTTTTCTAGCATAAAGAATTAAGCAATTTAACGAAATTTCCTTTTAATTTTTCAAACATTTTTTTACAAAAATGAACAGCTTTTGAGATCTTTGAGAATTTTATTTCACAGAACTCTCAGGTTTTTTTATAATGTTCCGTGAAATAGTATTAATTTAATTTTAATACGTACATAATTAAAAAAACAGTTTAATACGTACGTAATTAAAAAAACAGTGCCTAAAATTCAAACCTCGGTTGACAGGCCGAGTTTTAACCATCAGGCTGTCACTTCTGAATCTACTGCTATCTTAAATCTTAACAAAATTTTTAACCTACGTTATACTTAAATTATTTTAAGATTTGTAACTGTCACTTTAAAATTATTTTAATTTGTATCATAAAGATTATTCATAATTCGTAACAAAAACAAAATACCTATATTTCAAAATACATATACGTATGAACTAAAGTGCATCTTAGATTCACACGCCCCTAAGACAAATGGTATCCATTCGTAATTCCCAATATCCTTTGTCGCGTAGACATGGACTTCCTTATTGCGTTTGACGCTGAAACCGTTCAATCAGATAACAATCTCGACCCAATCTGGACTATTTAGCGCGCGCAATGGGCTCAATTAGGATATAGCGGATATGCGGGCCCCTTCCTACTGGGTGCGACGTGCCGCTAAAATGTTGCTCGTATTTCTTCGTAACAAAACCGTTGGACAAAACATTTTCAAAGTATCTTTTGCGGTTTTGGATAAGATGTTAAAAGTGATTAAAAACATACGTTTTTGAAGTTTTACGCCTGTTATATTGGCGCGTTTAGGAAAACGGACGCGCGGACATGGACATGGACGTCCAAAAACGGCTCTACAAATAAATGCAGCGTTATTTTTGTCTTTATAAATGAGTACTATATCCTATATTTGTTTGTGCGAAAATACAGACGTTTTTATTATTTGATTTCAATACCTACGTCTTAATTCTTAATGGTACTGATACTGATACAGTACTGATACAGAAGAGAATAAAATTTTATTTTAACATGCGGTATTAAATCTCTATTCAATGCATTATTATTATGTGTGTGGTTATTTTTAAACTATATAGATTATGTAAATATTTGTGCGTCTATAATAATTATAATTTTCAAAAGCTACTGTACAAAATATTTCAGAAATTAACGATTCACGGAGCGACATTTTAGCTCCTTACACACTTCATACTGACTCCCGCTCTTATTAGTGTACAAACGATTTGAACTGCGACATTAACTAACAGTTAAAATGTTCTTCGTGATTTTTAGTGATTTCGTTTATAAATACTTTTTTAAGTAGATTTTTTCAAGGAAAGAGATGTTTCAGTCGTTTCGTGAAGTTTAAACTGTTATCACCGTAGTAAACTGCAAATGGAGGTGTTTTAAAGACAAATTTTGCGAAGAAAAATTGTAATACTTGACGCTTAGTTAACTTTTCACCCGACTTTTATCGTTTCCAACACGCTACGTATTGCACCTTTTTCAACACGGCTTTTATAGCAATAACGACCGTCTGTCCTCGAGTTACAGAAACGATTATTCCGGCTTAGGGGGTATACAAAATGCTTCCTTTATTTCGAGAGGTAATAAGTTTGCGCAAGAGCCTCAGCTCTCGGCAATGGGCACATGGAAATTTTCCATTCACAAATAACACATCTCACATATATCTCATAAATACATCTCACAGTCAAATCTTAAGGTAATTTATGACGATTTTGTAGCTCATTTAATATGCAAGGAATATAAAGTACAGACGGAATCGATTATATTGCAGCTGCAAATCAAGACAATCTGACTATCAAAGCGTGACGGCCGTATCGGTGCGACAGCCGGCTAAAGCTCCACTTTGTATTCATTATTATATATGAAATATGGAGGGCGACTCCCGTCTGTGTTATTATGTACGTAACTTTGCGTTATCTATAAAATTACCATTGCAAGTGTACAACATCGATCATATAGTATCTAATTCAAGCGCGGATTTGTCCGGCCCGATTCAAAAGCTCCAGCTCATTTCCTTCAATACGCTCTGATTCTGTACCGTTTCTTGTTATATTAAGGCTTTCTTTGAATGACTTCGATAGGAGAGCATTTATGTCGCTTTACAAGTAATTACGAATCAACTGTTAATTTTATTTGTTCTTTAATTAATAGTTAATCCGACCTCGCTAATTTAAAGTCACACATAAATATGAAATCTTAATAGTATGATGACTACAAATCAATGTACAATACCAAAGTGGAGAATTAATAGATAAATTAGGATGTTTACTAACACAATGAGAATGTAAGTTACCATCTAACTTATTTTCGGAGACAGACCAACTTAAAATCAAAACGAATTGCATCTTTAACCAAACACAGGATCGGGTGCAAAAATGTTTATTTCATCGTCATTACGTACCGACCTGTCTTTGTCATAGTTATTTCTGGATGATCAAGATTGTTATGGTGCTTCGTTGCGTAACTAATCAGGAAAGAATATTCCTGAATCCGTAATACTGTGTACAAGTGTGTTGGATTTAAGCCGGGGAAGTAGGTAAGTGGTTTAATGTAATACGGACATTTTTCTAAGTTTTTTTTGTCAGACGTAAGTAGCAAACGAACATGCAGTTCATCTGATGGTAAGTGGTGGCTGCCGGCCATAGATATCTGTAAGCAACTTTATATAGAACAGGGGTTCTATATGTATTCTATCACAGGTGCGTTGCTACTCCCGAGGACTGAGATGGTCGCCTCATATAAAAGTGAGCCGGCAACCACACCCTTCCACCGAAACGCAAGAACTGCTTCACGCTAAAATAGGTGTGACGGTGGTACCTCCCCGGTCAAACTAAATTGGTTCTACCACCTCCTAAGTCTCGGATAGGTTAGGATAGGTATGTGTCTCTTCGTCCTTCTTGTTCCAGGATTAAAATAGAGCTACGGTATTCAATGCCCCAGGTGACCCCAGAAAGGATGGCGGCATTTGTGGTCTCATAGCGTCGTAAAGACTAGACCGTGCGGTTAGCCTAGCCGCTGACCTGGGTGGAGCCCGATGGGGCAATACGCCCAGGGGACTCCGGTTGCGTTTCTTCGAAGATCCTAGAGTCCTCTTCGCAGCGACGAGGACGCCAGCGGGGGTTTTGGTGCGGTAGTAATTCCACATAACCTGGCGTCGCTCCCACGGCGTCAGGTACCTTTTGAAGGTTTCTCCCTTGAAAACAAAAAAATGAAAAGGTATGTCTCTTTTACCACACCCTTCATGCCCCTGTAGTAAAGGGGCCAGAATATGGCTACGGTATCCCCTGCCTGTCGTAAGAGGTGACTATAAAGGGGCTTCCGGGGTTGCGGGCGGCAACATTGGGAGCTCAAACCGTCCAGTCAAGTCACCTCGGGAAGGACGGCGGCATGTGTCGCTTGGCATCGTAAATACCTGAAAGCACGGTGAGCGTTAGCGCTCACCGTGCTTTCAGGTATTTACGACGGCATGCACGGGAAAGAACCCAAAAGGGGCATCGCGCTTGGAGGACTCCGGTTGCGTCCCGTTGGAGATCCCGGAGTCCTCGACATAGCACTGAGAACGGCCACCGGGGGGGGGGG